>JAAOAO010000240.1:0-65665 GCA_013396005.1 Fusarium napiforme | reverse complement strand
AACCAAGCCCCCAACCCCATCCCCAACCTAGGAACCCAATCGGCACTAGATATAAGACTCTGAAAAATACTCCATGGAGAGATTGCAAAGCTCTTTGTGTAAAAGACCGGGAATGTTATGCTTGTGGAGCGGATCACCCAGGGAATTGCTTTTTTATAGGGACGGCATGTGCCCAGGAGACGAATTCTGTCAACATAACTGGGACCGAGAGGAAGAATAAAACTGATATGCCTTCCGCAAGACCAAGACAAAAGCTGAAGCAATGCAAGTTATAATATTTGAGCCTCATCCATATGTTAGAAAGATTTAGATACACGCACGCACTGCATTAATGCTAAATTTACTGCACCGTCTGAAGCTCCTTTTTCTTTCTATCGGGTAGGCCCTCACCAAACTTGAGTGTGGCGCTCTGTGGCTGTGTCCTCACCTTTCTCGGCTGTCGGGTTCCGATGAGCCACGGAAAAACGGAACCTCAACAGCCGGACCAATCTTGAACATTCAATCATCAACAACGACATCCGCAGCTCTCAGCGATAACGTCCGCATCGTCCCGTCCTGCTCTATGGAAACGTGATGCCTGTCTTTCTATGAGCGCATTCTCACCTCAGATCATCCATCGTCGCGCGCACCTCCATGTCAGGTCAAGAGACCTCTCCACAGTCTCCCCCCGCCAATACACCTAAGCATCGACGACCCTGGACACCAGCCGAGGATGCGACTCTGAGGACTCTTGTTGGGCACTTTGGTGCTAGTAGGGGGTCTGAGGGTAGATGGAAGGACATAGCTTCTGGCCTGGAGGGCCGGACGGCCAAGGTGAGTCGCCACCTCTCCACATGCTTCAACGTGACCATTGCCCTGCATGATGCGCGCTCACTGCCAAAACTGCCAAAGCAATTGACTGGGGGAGATAGCGGCTGACTTGTTCTTCAGGATTGCCGAAAAAGATGGCTTCACTCACTGGATCCCTCACTGCGTAAAGGTCGATGGACATCTCAAGAGGATGAGATCCTCCTCTCAGCTTATGCTCGACTTGGACCGCTTTGGAATGAAATTGGTAAACTCATCCCTCCTCCAGTCATTGCATAGTCTAACGCATGCTAGCCCTTCTAATTCCTGGGCGGAAGGATGACCAATGTTCCAAAAGATATAATGATATCCTGAATCCATCTGCGAAGAACCGTTTAAGCGATTGGACCGCGGAGGAGGATAACCTTTTACGCCAAGGTGTAGCAGCATTGGGTCATCGATGGGTCGCCATCTCATCACGAATACCTGGAAGACCTCCCCTCACCTGTCGTAATCGATGGCGTACACTCTCACGACTGTCACATAATCGACAGAGCAGATCTCAAGGCACTACTCCATCCTCCTCCTCTCAGATGTCCCCATTCGATAATGGGATATCACCGGCGGCCCATAATCCAAATCTCAGCATTGAGGCGAACCATGGAGCGACGACTGACTTGATGCACTTTCCAATGGATGCCGATATGGGTCATGACCAAATAGGATCCAGTTTTCTCGACTCAGCCTTTTTCGACACCTTCACAGGCCCTTCCCCATCGCCATTGAGAGAATCCGACCCAAGTGACGAAACAGAAACACCGAATGACGTATCTGCCCCAGGTGCTGCCCCTGCAAGTATCGCACCTATCCCCGATCTTCCCTCGAATATCGCGACCCAAACACAAAGTGATCCAAAACCATGGTCACAGCCCCCGAAACCGCCCCAAGCGCAGCAGCAACATCAGAATACTACGAATACATCCTTCATGCAATCGCCCTCTACTTGGTCATCACTGGGTACAATGCTGCCACCTGGCGCCTCGCCCACGGATCAAAATATGTGGCTAGGAATGACTGGTAATCCCCCAACACCGAAGAACTGGACGGCCCCAGGACCAGCAGACGAAGCGAATTCATTGCCTCAGACATTTACCGAACAATTTCAGGTCCCGGCAGTACCAGGAGTACCAACGTCTACTCAGCAGACAATTCACCACCATCATCATCACCATGTCCATCATCATTTTCACCACTATCATCACTACCCGGGCAATGGAGATCAATGGCGACAGCTGGAGCAGCAGTCAGAAGCCGAGGCGATGCAAGCACATTTGCAAAACGAGAACGGGCCTCAGAACCCAGGGTGATGCCCTTAGCCTAATAGATCTCACTTCGTCCAGTCAAGTCAGCACGTTGGGCTGGACAAGCGAAAATGACTGGGGTAAATGTCATGCAGAAAAGCCCACCATTGATCTCCATTCCGCCATGGCTTTGTGTTGCTCTGTGTGGCCAAGCAAGATCTAGGCTAACACTAACAACCGAGAAGTGTTCGATAATGTCGCCCGGAAGATACCGCTCTTCTGAGCCCCCATATAGCACGTTGTCCTACTCCCAGGGTGATCCGTATACATTATACATCATCGAAGTCAAATGATCAACAAGCTACGATCACTGACAACCTACATGATGCATTCCGGAGGTTGAGGTTGGTCGACCGAACGCTGCATGTTACGCAAATGCGCTTCGTATCAATCAAGTGGAATTGTGCGCATCTCATGTCTATGCGCCATGATCGCAATGGATTCTGCATCACGAATTACCGGTGTCACGACGTTCTCTAAAGATTCTGGGACTATATAAAAGATTTCACGTCCTAAAGGAATAATCTGACAAAAATGTCTCCGTCAGAATGGCTTTGGAAATGTTTAGGAATCGCAAGCATCTGATCGGAAGATTGTGTGTATGCCTACCTGGGTCTAGGGGCAGGGCCTTTGCTGACTACCACATCCCCCATGAGATGGCGTTCAAATACGTTCTATGCTTGCTTGTCCAGGAGTCAAGTAATCTTGAGTCTTTGGTTTGAATTGCGGAGCATGCTGAGACACAGTCGGCAGCTTTGCCTTACTGGTGTCCTGACTATGGATCGTCTTTTCCAGAGATCTATAACAACTTGGACAAGAGTCTGGGTGGCTTTACATGTATAATTGGCATGAAGGTGTGAGCAGGAAGGGACTTCCTACAAGACTTGTGCTGCGAGGCATTATCATCGATAAGATCACCGGAGTTGTGCGCCCGGTGTACTACACTGATACAAAGGACGAGATCCTCGTCTCTGCTGCCCAGGATCACATGAGGAAGTCGGTTGGCGTGAGTTAATGCGCAGCATGTTCACTCTTTTCTCCAACAAGCCTCGAGATTACAGCAAATCTCGCACGAGAGCTGGCTTCGCGGCAATGGTTAATTCTCTTTGGGATCGCAGATTTCAACTCTCTGTCTTCCAATATCAGAACTTTCATACAGAAACGGATTTTGTCGGTCAACGAGTGTAGATTTGCGAGGAGGGGTTGTTTTATGTGTTTTTAATTGGGGGGAACATGCCGTTTATACCAAGGCCGCTCGATGATAGAGTCTTTGGTTCCGTTGAACAGGCGTATGCTTATGGGATCATGGATAGAGAGGCCCTTCAACAGGGATGGGAGTTGGAGTGGATCACGCTTGTATGAGGGATCTTTGAACTTGAAGCCATAATGCTGATGTCAGTGATATCCGTTGACTAGCGGTAGATCTGGTCTACTTCCACAGATTAATATGTATATGAGTAAATCAAATAAATATAAACCTAATGTGCGTCTAATCGTGGAGTGATAGGAAGTTTCTAGTTAGGTATCATAGCGGACGTATGCTTCTGCCAGTTTCCCCTTCATCACAGGCCAGGAAATTCCATCTTACCGGGAGCGAAGAGAAAACCCTGAAACAAGAGTAGCCAAGAAAAGTTAATCTTGCGTCAAGCAGGGCCAACTCGTGAGACATCCTGCCGTGTTCCGGTCTTTGCTTTTGCTCCCCGGTCCTCGCCTCCATTTCTCTCTGCCAGGCGGTAGATGATGCAAGTATGCGGCGTTTTGAAACAAACATACGGCTCACCGCTTTGTCGAGTGTGTATCCATTCAAGAAGTAAGACACTTGCAAGGTTGACTGAATAGCAATGGCAGTGTATCAAAGTTCAATCTAAGAGAATCAACCAAGCTTTGATTAGGAAGTAGTTCAAAGTTAAACCAAAGACTGTACGACTCGTAGAGAGATGAGATGAGATCTCATCTGCGACATGTGCATGAAGTATGACCTCTTTTAGCTCGCTCAAGCTGCATTCGGCTCTGATGTCATTCTCCACATGCATAAGTCAGATCTGAATCAAGATCTGTTGGCTTCCAGCGCTGTTCGATATCATTCTGCAAGATAAGTTTAAGTATCGCATTCCTATCAATTACTCAGCAGGGTCTATCCCCGCATCGCATGCTGTAGGTTCCAGATGAGATTACGACCTCGCTCAAGGGTCCCTTTGTCTTAGCAGTGCGTCGATCAAGGTTGATAGTATTCTGTTTTCGTAGAGGTGCAGACCGCTCTTGAGGAGAAGATAGAAGACACATGTATGTTCTGATTGCTGTGAGTGGATAATCATCAGTACCGGTGAGTGTAGCACGGCTCATAGATACTACAAAGTTCAATAGTTGAAAGAAGAGAACATTTGGATGCCAAGATAGAGATGATCTGCGACTATAATATTACATGGCTCAGCCCGTGTCTAGCTCGTCATTCCCGGTAAGAGATATTCTCCGCAATATGTCTCTCGAGGTCAATGATAACCCAGTTTCCGTCTTCAAATTGACCTATAATGAGCTGACCTGCAAGCCACAACAGCCACCCCCTCAGTAACGACGCGGCCTCTCCGGCAGATGCCCCCGCTCGTAGGCCTCATTGACACCCTCAGCCAGCCTATATTACCATTTCGGTCCATCTGCAGCGCGGATTTGCAGTGCAATTGTAGGCGGCGCATTTAGTGTAGCTGTGCCGTGTTTGTCGATGCTGAGGAGCAAAATTATAAGCTGTTGGCCCTAACTATGGAACGCTTCGGGCCGCAGCGATCCGTAAGGACTAACTAACATAGCTTGCTGTGACGAAAGTCCGAGACACGGGCTGGTGCGAGGGGGTATAAGACATGCAGACCGATTGACCTCCCGAATACGATCGGTCATTCGAGATATTTGCTTTCCAGGGTCGTGTTTGACTCTCAATAAGACATGCTTCACGCCAAAAACTCTTCCAAAATGACTGGGTTTTCACTGCCGCTGCTGGAGTATGATAGAGACAGTCTTCTCTGAGAAGCATTTTTGTGGCGTAGCTGACCACCAAGCTAACGCTGTCATAAACAAGGGTTCAGCTCAGCTGCAGCTCAGACGCAAATCTTCTCCTGTTACATCGACCATGTCTTGCCAATGAGGGGTTGTAGCTTGGAGCATTGACCGCTAGCTAAGTCGCAGCTTGGAACTAGCAAAATCATGCAGAAGACTGTCGCTGTATGTGACGACAATTGGCTACGGAGGGGATATCAGCTTGCAACATGCCTTGGGAGTGCATTCCAAGGGAAGAGGATGTTGACGATCAGCATGTAGTGTCTTGTACATGAGGAAAAAGATAAAAGAGAAGCATGTGGTATGAGATGGAAGAGAGTGAGAAGATGTATAAAAGATCAACCTGCACCTCGAGATCTCTCATTCACTCCATCATCACTCATTCACTTCTCAACACAACACAATTACTCTTCAACCCAATAACCTCTATTCAAGATGTTTGTTTACCAAGGAAAGATGAACTGGTGGACGTACGCCATAAACGAGACCTTCGTCGTCGTCCTCCCCAACGGCCCAGTCCGCGTCGGCGACAGCGTCTATCTTTTCTGGAAATGGACCGTCGACGCCAAGGGCGTCAAGAACGGCAACGTCTTCCAGACCATCAGCGTCGACTCAGTCACACAGACCAGTGCCACTGATGTGACATTTGTCCTCAAGGGCTCCTGGTACAGCTTCACCGTCACCACAAAGGGCGGCTATGAGAACATCAGCATCGTCATGAGAAACCCCCAGGGCGGTGTCAGTGACCCCATGCCGCTCAAGCGCGAGTGGAAGTCTGATAAGGAACTTACTGGCACTACTCGCATTTGGACTGGAAAGTTCAAGTGGATGAGCTTTGCGAAGGATGAGCAGGCCATCTTCATTGTCCCTGATGGCTTTGGGGAGGGCAAGCCTGTTATTTCGACTTGGCAGTGGACTAAGGCTTCCAACGGCAAGACGAAGGAGCCGTCGTTCCGTGCTGAGACTCAAAAGAATGTTACTGGGCTTGGTACTGATACTGTCAAGTTCTCGTACAAGTCTTACTATGATATCAAGTGCACATGGGATGGCAAGAAGGACCAGCTTGATGTTTGGGTCACAGAGGGTGCCCACAGCGAGGATGTCGGTGACATGATCCGATCTGCCATCATTGAGCGCTCAACTCACTCTCAGTATGTATCCAACTCAGCACATGATAGTTTTGCTAACTTTGCAACAGTGACTTCAACCCTCCCTTTCCTGCTCCCACCAAGAGCGAGTGCGACCACTATCTCCCCCAGCCCCAAGCTTCGCTCCCTCGTCTCGTGTGCCCTCTCCCGTTCCCCAAAGACCTCCTTGATACCCTTGCACACACTGCTGCATACGTTGACCAGTGCGGTTACCTAGCCAAGTATGCTCAAGATGTACGTTCAATTCTTTGATCTATCATTCGACACATGCTCACACTTCTTAGCGCTTCGCTGCCCTCGATGCCGATTACCACTTCTCCCTTGAGCAGATCAAGGCTCTCAAGATTGAGATCGAGAACATCAACAAGACCAAGGGTGAACTCACCACTGACCGCGATGCCGCCATCGCCAAGGCTCAGAAGCTTCAAGAGGCTCTGGACAAGGCCCTGAAGGACGGTGAAGGTTACCAGCAGGAGATTGCCAGACTCAACAAGGTCATCTCTGACGACAAGCTCAAGGATGCCGAAGCTCTTAAGGTTCTTGAGAAGACTCGTGCCGATCTTAAGGCCTCCCAAGAGCAGAGCTCTAAGCTTCAGGCTGAGGTCGCCCAAAAGGATGCTCAGATCGCCGAGCAGGGCGCCACAATCAGCAACCTCCAGAAGATCATCATCACTCTCGAGACTACCATTGCCCAGCTCCGTGCTGAGGTCACAGTCAAGACCAACGAGAACGAGAAGCTTGCCAAGGCCAACATCACCCTCGAGGGACAGAAGAGGGATCTTGAGGGTTCCGTCAAGGACCTTCAAGATGAGCTTGCCCGCGCCCAGCAAAGGATCAAAGATCTGCAGGAGACGGCTAAGAGCCACGCGGCCAAGGACAAGGAGATCCGTGATGCCAAGGCTCGTGCTGATACTGAGGCCGCCAAGTCTGAAGAGGAGGCCGCCAAGGCATTGGCTGAGGTTGAGAAGTACAAGCAGTGGGCTTTCGACAACAAGGTCAAGATCGATCTATCCAGTTACTGATGCCAGGGATTCCCGCCGTTGCACTTGGTTCCGGTGGGGCTTTCGTGTCATAGGGTGTTGAGATATTGTTGGGTTGTTGGTGCCATCTGCTTGGCGGCCTGGGAGCTGAAGAGGAGATGGGGCATGGAGAGGGCTGTTTAGCTACTAAGTAGTCCTGATATCTAGACTTAATATATTCCCTTTGTTATCAACTTCGATTGAACCACGACTCCAAGGACTTACTGCATCCAGTGACGTATGGTTGGCTTATCACGTCCGTATTTCACTATGTTAAAGAAGATTAGCCGTGATGCAGTGTGATCGTTGTTCTCGACAGACCCTAAATCCATCCTAAATAAATTCTATCCCGCGCTCAAGTATGCCATCTATCCCATTCTAAATGAAAAGTCCATCCTATGCACATGTGCTCCAATATACAAAAATCCAATTCAAGCCTAGTGTTTATCGCTGAGCGTTCTCCTCCATCACAGGCGCATCTGGACCCTCTGCTCGAGACTTCTCAGCATCCATCTCCTTCTTGTGCTTCTTGCCGAGGAAAGGAAAGAAGAAGTACGGATGAAAGATGGTCAAAGTCCATACGGCGATGAGAATCATGGCGCCATCGAGAATCAAGAAGGTTGTTTCGTTTTGCATGAGGGTGCTGCCCCAGCCCATCTGCATTTCAGGAATACTAGACAGTGTTAGTACGAAGAGGAGAGGGCAGATCTGAAGGGGGCTTACCGGTAGATGCAACGGATGATGATGGCAATGTAAGCAACGGTCAGAGCATAGACAAAGATCTTGGTCTTCTTGTCACTTGCTCTGATAACCTTGACGTTTCCATTGGTCGATGATTCACTCTCGGTAGCAGTCTCATCACCAGCCCTGACAGCAGCACCATTCTTGATAGCCTTGTGTCTCCTCCAGATATAAATCATCATCAGACCACCACAGAAGATCATATTGGCCATCTGGAAGACAACACCAGCAACAAGAAGACCCGATCCCACATCAAGCATGCCTTGGTCATTGTTGTCTCCATTAGTGGCAGCGGAAGAAACACCACCGCCAGCAGCTTGGATGACAATAGAGAAGAAATCGGTGCCAACGAAAACCCATGGATACAAGACTGGCTTGATGAAACTGTACTCTCGACCGTACCATAGCACAAGATGTTTGAAGGTGATGGAGATAGCAGCGGCGACTAGTGTCGGACCGAGGATGAGAAGAACGAGTTGGATGACGAAAGCGTTGTAGACCCAGGGGTTTGAACTCATGACGATACGGCCGCTGTAGCCGATGAGTTCAAATATCGTCCCGATCGCAAGCCATAGAGTATATGACCAAGTTCGCGCCTTAATACCGAAGTACAGTTGGGGTATAAGAGCCAGCGCATGCGCCACGACAAAGAAAACACAAGCGCCTAGCGTAAAAGTGTCGCCATAAAGTGACAACTCAGCAGGACATCGTTCGGAGATTCCATCTTTACAGGTTTCGTAACTCGGCGGGGGGTAGTTTGTGCCGTTGTAGGACATCTTGACGCGATCTGGGGAAGAAGTTTGAAGGAACCACTTTGTTTTGGTTATGTTGGAGGGCGAGTCGGATATAAAAAGATGCTGATTTTCTGGAGCATGGGCTCCGTGGGGCAGGCCATGGAGAATATTCCGCAGATATTTACGGGGAGGGAGGAATGGGAATTGTGGACTTGATTACATTGCAGGGCGCAGTTGGACAGCCAAGACTTGAGAATATAAGCGAGGTGCAAATCGTTGGCTTGGCGTTGGATCCTTTGATTCAAGAGTCTTTCTTCATATTGAGACAAGACTCTTTAGACAAGACCACTTGGCTTATTAATACACATAATAGCTTAACTCTAAATGCGAATCAACCTTAATAGTTTATGAGAACATAAAGAAAAACAACAATCAAGCCCATTCTCATTCTACACGCGTATATCTTGGCATCGTCAGCACGGGCTAAACGACGCGTAGATAACTTGATAAGCTCGCATTCCCCGAACAGCCCGATTGGTCCGTCGAGATTCGATAGCTCGCATTTCTCGTTCCCCTCGCTTTTCTCGCAACGACATGCAGCCGTAAGATTACACGTCGTCTGAGGTCATGGGGTATCCACATGTAAGAGATCGGAGGTTTCATTCTGATGTTATCCCGTATTTCCGGTCCGAACCTGGCGTGCTAGAGTTTTTAAGCTTAAATCCAGTAAAAGGCACAGTTTAGGCTATGGAAATAACAGAACCAATTGTCTGCTATTGCCAGCCAATAGCCATTTCCTCAACCTTCTTCAACACCTCTTCTACAGCTGCCGAGTTGCTAATCTGACCATCACCATCGATATTCAAGCAAAACAACACAACATCACGATACTTGGTCCCCATCATGCATGGCAGCCCTGTCATGGCCAACTTCTTTAACACACCCGCTGATACCGCCCGGGTTTCTCAACCCCATAACTCTCTACGGTCTCCATAGTCCCAGTTCAAGGAGCACGACGCCAAGACTGTAGAGGTCGTGGTTCATGGTAGCAAACATACGCGAAGAGGGCGTTCCCGGACGAAGTGTGACCATCTGCTCTCGCTCGCGCAGTCCATCCAAAATAGTGTTCCGACTTCGGTCTGTCGGGCGTCTGAAAGTCTCTTGCAGTGCTTTTACCTCTCCAGGCAGACTCTCATCGGTCCCTTGCGTCAGCAGCCGAGTCTGCAGGCCAAAGGGAAGCAGACCGAATCGAACGTGGTACCTTTCAGTCCACTGAAGCGAGTCTTTGCTGATACCTTGCATCTCAGCCTTTCCATACAAGAAACCGTGGACCTTATCAGCCGCCTTCCTTGCGGGCGAAGCCGTGAACATAGACATCTTACGTCGGACGATAATAGAGTGAATTTGAGCAAGACTAGGTTGGAGTGCAAGACAGATCTCGTTAAGAAGGAGTTTATCCGTCAGAGGTATCTGTTGGGACTGAGCTGCAGCGGTGAATATGCGTGCAAAGTCCCGCAGAAAAGCCACATCGTGCTTTAGAGGGAGTTCGAGCGCATCGATGCCGCGGCACTCAAGCTCAGCTGTTGCGAAGTTGAATATATCAAGGGCGAGGGATGTACAACCGACTATGGCACCAAGGACTTCCATTTAAATGATGATTTCTGGTAGGACGAGGGAGAAAGAAGAATTCCTGGGAGATAGCTATCTACCCAGATGTCGTCGTTTTCAACCTCACTCCGGACAACGCCTGTGCTGATTAGTTAGTGGGTTGAAACAAGCGATTTGATAAGTCGAGTTGAGCTGACATACATTTACTACCACTTCCGCATATCATCCGCGCCTCGCTTGGGATGGGTTCTGGGCATCAGCATTTCTAGTTGACTTTTATGCAAGCAGCGCGAATGAGAGTTTACTCAAAGCCGAGTATATCCTTGAAATGGTAGCGGGTGTAGAGTCAAGAGGCGGTGGATGACGAAGTCACACACCGACACAAGAGACGGAATCTTTGAAGTCAACCCGGGAGGTGAGGAAATATGCATGGTAAGCTCATTGATTCCTCCTGAATATAAGGGCAGTCTGTAACCTGCGATTGGCGATACTATATATTATGTCCTTTTGTAACTCTAATTAATAATATAAAAGACAGGCTTGTAATAGCCTAGATTTTAGCTATTAATTTGGTAAAAGGAACAATGATTCTTACAATGATCGATTGCATTATATCATCAACGGCAGATGTGAGACAAGATAAGCATATGCTTTATACTTTATAGTTTTCATATTCTGCGTTAATTATTTCCTAGAAATTATCTCAGTTTTATTAATACTAAGACATAAAGCACTTCCCAAATTCATGAATCCCGTTAGGAGGCGATCTAGATAGACAGCCTTCGACGGCAGAAGGCAACAGGCTAACACTCTTGTAGCGTAGCAGGTAGAGGATGGGCCATTCATGGTCAAGTAACACATCGGGCCGACAAAGCCGTTATTTTTCGGTGACAAGAGGATCCTTTTAGAAAGGGACAGAGTGCAGCGCGGGCTCTCAATTGCCCAATTCTCTGGGGTCCGGAAAGGAAGCTCCAGATCTTATGATGATAGTAGCTTAGTCTATCTGTATCAGGCAGCTAGGATGAACTTTAAGGTTCAGTCATAGCGCTATGCGAGTCATCCCAGCTAGTCCTCCCACTTCCCGAAGATACAATCATAGGCTGCCAGCCCATCGACGATTCACCACTTAAGGTACTGTGGCTATCTGTCATTTGGATGGCGAATCAGAAGTGGCCTGTATGTGATGGCTGTGGCCACCAATCTTCAGGCGCTCCAATGAAACGAAACATTGAAACGAAACGAAACGCATCAGGGGCTTCACTCAAGCGCAAACCTTATACGATATAGAGCTATTCGGAATTTCGGACCATAATTGAGTTCTTCTGGCCACCTACTGGAAGCAAACACCACCACATCGCCACTCTCGAAGACACCTCAACACTACAAAAACGGATGTACTAATCTGTCTCTGACCTTTAGTTTATACCAGCACACATCAAAGCAAAGCCATCTCCATTCAGCTCTAGGTTGCGAAGTTGTACCGTAATTATAAAAGATCGACACCATTCCAGAAATGTTCTAGCAAGCCACCCCGGCTCTCACTGCCGCGGACCGCCCAATGGTGATGCTGATCCGGCAGCTCTACCCTTCAGTAGCGCGCACGCGAAGGACGACGATCAGACCTAATCATACGACTCGCGGCGGCTCAAAATAGTACCTGAAAGCAACCATCGTGTAGTAAATTGTCACAGCGCCCAATCACATCGCCACATACGTCATGTTTCGGGGTGAATGAGGCCCGACTGCGAGGAAAACACTAAGTATCCGAGTATTCGCTTCTTTATCCGCTTGGTTAAGACTTCTACCGTCTCTGATTGCAATTACTTCCTTAATGACGTTTCCATCACTGTGAGGGATATATCGAGGGCTTTGTAGGCAGGCTGGCAGGAGACTATCGCTGTGGCCATGCTCCGGTTGATCATTTTGCCCCTTTTCTGTCACTAAGGTTGTCGGCCAACCTAAGCCTCCAAGGCCAGGATAGAGACTACGGTGTTAGGCAACGTTACTTAGAGGAATTGGCTCACAGCCATCCATTTATGCCCAATTTACTGGAGTTTGAAAGTTCCATAGTGGCAAATTTGTCAATCCATACGCTGTTAGCGGTAGCTTGTGAAACGATTCATCGCATCGCCCGTTTCAACGGCTCAAAACACTCCACTTGATCTGTTCTGGGGGCGGGACTTTGTGGATGCAATCGGAATGTTTTCTCGCGAGGTGCCAAGTTTAGCTCACGCCACCAAGAATGCCAATTTCACTCAGAATACCGATATCTTGGAACAGGTAAATAGGGGAGACGGGGCTATTTACTCCATTCCCCCGCTGCCCGTTCTGCCGTTGTCGTTAAACGCTCTCTATTGTTCAACTGCCGCATCATGTTTCCAGTCCAGCAAGCTTTCCCTGACCAGCTGTCTTCCGATATGGACTATCATGCTTTATTACATACCCAGATTTACGATTACTTCCTCTCAGCGGGGATGTATAGCTGTGGACAGGCACTTCTTAACTCCGATTATAACCTGCGGCACCAGGTTATGCATGCTGCGGCTCAGCGATGCAGTACCGAGTCGCGTATTGCCACACCCTCCCTACTAGACTCGGGTTTTGGGAGCTCATACTCGTCACCATGCGAGGAACTACATCCCATGGAGCATGAGAATCTATCAAGAGCACAAACCGAGCCTGCGCTTTTGTATCAGTGGTTCTGTACTTTCTGGGACACCCTGAATTCCTCTCAAGCCCAAGCTACTGGTCCTCCGGTGCAAGACTGCTTGATCTATCCACCAGATCTACCTACACATCCTCTCGAGGCTGAGCCAACGATATGCCAAGACCTCTTTAGTCTCCAGTCGGTATGTCAGAAATGGAAACTCTGAGGCTGTTCTGAGCCCTTTCTAATCTAAGTCTTGAAGAGTTTAGATGTTATCGAGTCTTTACCTTCGGAAGTAGACAGCTTCGAATTACATTGCGCCAGCTGGGCACCAAATACCCCACAGAGCGATACCGCATCGATATCGTCGAGAAAAAGAAAGGCAAATACTAAGGGATTATCGTCTTTTCAAAAGGTTCTGGGGGAGTTGATACAACATAACGAGGGAATAGTGAAAGACCTGCGGTCACAGGTGAAGGCAAATACCGCGAAGGGTGGTTCAAAACTGCCTCAATCTTAGACTTGGGAAATAGCAAATAAACAGATCTAGAATAACAGAATAGATCTTGATAGGCCAAGCATTCGTAAATGTTACAATAGAGAACACTTCCCATTTTCGTCAGAACTATGATCCAGGGCAAGTCGAAGTGCTTCCTCCTCCTCTGCGGCCCCTTTTCTCATCAGAACCCGAAGTCCGGGGAACCCTCTGATGGGACGATCTAACAAGTTGGCCTTCTTTCTCATTTCGTCTTCACTGATCATTCTTCTGGATGAGGCTTTCATTCAGACTAGCCTCAGAGTTGTTCACTTGAGGATTTTATGTGCTAAGCAGAAGGACAACTAGTGGAGGTAGACCTTAAAGTGGCGTTTGTCGCTAGAACTCGCTTCTCGTATTCTCCGGTTTAGCTGCATCAAAGGCATAACTTCAGAATAAAGTCAGGGTAGGCATCTAAAAAAAGGCTTTGCCTTACTTATATGGGATAATGGAGTTGGCCACCGAATTTTATCTTTGGCCATTGGTCAGCGTAAGTCAATTAGCTTATCCGTGGACTTGTTAAAGCGCCACAGGCCTCGGCTTGAGGTGAAGATATTCGCAGAATCGTTCCAACAAACAGAAGCTGAAGTATTGATTAGTTAGAATTGGCCCGAATGACTAAATGTCCAGGCTTTAGATAGAAAGAGACAATGATCGTGGGGTCAATTACGAAAAGTCTCTTGCCTCGCCTCAAGATACAGCAGCCTGTTGACAGCCTCAGTACACGAATTGCTGATAAGATTGTAATCATCCGTACTAACCGATAAGATAAAGGTCCCTATCGTTATCGATCGCTGGACGCATGTTGGAACCGGCCCGGTCGTGATTCAGAGCTATTGCTCTTGAGGCCTAGTAAGCTGAATCCGAAAAAAGACCGACCGTGATTGATCCGGACCGGCAATACTATAATCCCCTTCTAGAAGACACAGGAACACACCAAATCCGAATACCGAACGCCGGGGCTCAATATCCGCATTATCTCAGAGCCTCATTGAGCTTAAACATCAACAACAAGAGTCGGCATTACCGGATGACGTACAGAAGATCTGGACTCATTTCGCTTGAAAATTCTCTCTTTATTGGTTATAAGATGCGGTTCTGTTCACGATGATGAAGCGTATTTTTGTGGTTAATTGTATGATTCAGCTATAAGGCATTGAGGATCATGGCAACCAATTCTAATTCATCGCAGAATACCAGTGACGATAATCTTCCACAAAAAGAATTCGCTTTTGTTCAACATGAGAGCAATAAGAGGGAACTTCGAAGCCATGCTATGCGAGAGCACTGGAAGAATAGACGACAGACGATGAACGAGGAGAAGCAAAAAAGACAGAAGCGCACGCAGCATACGCTGTTACCGACTCCGACGACGCAATCGACACTGTCTGATGAGAACTCCGAGTCCTCCAGCTCAGTACTCAACACCAATGCCTCATCTGAAACAGCATTGGTACCTAACAACGAACGTCAATCAGAATTGGAAGGCATTCCCACTCAGATACTTTCCGGGGTGAATCTGGCTTTGGGGTCGAGCAGGCTTGACCCTTTCGAGCAACTGCCCATGAAGCTGTCGGTCACACATCACAAGCTTCTGCATCACTGTGAGTCTCATCAACCCTACAAAGCAGACAAGTGCTTATCGTCAACAGGGTTTAGCGCTCACGCCGCTATGATGTTTGGACCGTCCCTCGATGGAGCTTTTAGTCCTATGCGCGACGTATGGCTACCCCTTGACCTGTCTAATCCGGCATCGTTCAATGCACTCATGGCGCTTTCAGCTGCGCATCTCTCTCGGATGCAAGGGTTCAGTCAATCAGAAGTAGCGCTGGAGTTCAAGAGTGAAGCGGTGAGGATCGTTCAGCTTTGGATGCAGGATCCGGAGCGTGCGGTGTCTGACGATGTCTTGGCTGCGATTCTACGTCTCTTGACCTACGAGGTATGTCTGACTGTGTTTTTACTTGAATCTAGAATGCTAATGGCAGGAGGTTTAGAGATACTGGGGAACCGAGGCTGAGTGGATCATCCATCACAAGGGTCTGATGAATCTCGTCGAGGCTCGTGGCGGTATAGTGGCACTTAGTAGTAACTGGAGGCTTGAGCTAACGACCTTCCTGTGGGCCTCTCATTTCTCCTCTATTTTGTTGAGATGCTAATATCCCCAGGGTCTCATTGATGGCAAGACCAACTTGGTTCGACTGTTCCAACCAAATCCAAGAACTCCTCACTCATCCTTCGGAGCTCCCATCACATCCCATCCTGGGCAGGGAAAGCGATCTACGAAAGGTTCGGAGCCTATGGCTAGTTTCTTTCATCCAAGACATTGGAACATTCCGAACAAACCTCCAGAGGACCGCTCCGGTGCATTTCTCGGCGTTTCACGAAGCCATCTTACTACTAAAAGCTCATCGCCAAGATCAGGAATTGGATGCTGGCCGTCCGGAGCTCTGCGGCGACTTGGAATTCACGCGGCTAGCCTGCTTGCTGTTCATCTGCGTGCTCTTGCAGAAACCGCCATTCGAATCGCCGCACGACGCTGTAACCTATCAAGAAGGGGATTGGACCTTTCAAAGGCTGGACAACTTTAATCTGCTCAACTTCTGCCTCGAGGCAAATCACCCGTCCTGGCATGATTCTCTCGAAAATCTGAACAGTATTCTGTTCTTCCACTTCGCTGCCTCAGAAAGCACAGGGCTTGATCCAGATTACGTTCGCAACATGACGACAGTCCTTGCTTCTTTGAGTGGTGGTGCTCGGTACGCTGTGGAGCGGTGTCTCCTGGAGATTTTATGCCGAGCAAGCAGCGGTGAACGAAGTGCTTTTGAAGAGAAATTCACCCCTGATATCTTATTGTCAACAATATCTGGGCAGTGAGATCGCTTCGGTAATTTCATCTGGACCCTGGAGGCTTCGTCCCTGCGCTTGGACTACTAGGTTCTCTCTACCGGAATAAGCTCACAGCCACAAGTCTCAACTGCGTTTATCCTTTCGGGGTTGGGTTTGAGGGGTGATGGGAGTCCCAATCTTGCAAATAGCTACTTCTAGTTAGCTATTAAATGACAATTGCCGTTGACCGGCTTCAAACGGCTTTGAACTGTTCAATTTGTGGACAATTATACATCAATATGACCAAAAGGGGGCATTGAGGTATCTTCCTTCACATGACTAGGCTGAGAATTCTCAAGAATGGCAGGGTTTGTCCAAGGTATCTGCAGTCCATAACATAAGCTGCATGTGAATATTGCTCTAGGGATCTTGGATTCAGCGCTTTAAGCTGAAAGATCACAAGCCCTTCTGATTCTGTAACCCTTGCTGCGAGGTCTAAAGTGTGCCCCTGTTAGAACTCTCCTAGATGAGACATTTCACAAGCTTGAACCCCTGTATGGATCGCTTGACCGGATTTGGTAGCACTACTCAACCAATGATCTACTCTTAAACATCTGTCACGGCTCAGAAGACCTTTTGATATAAAGGTTGAGATTTTTATGATATTCTTTTTCAAGCGAAAATCCAGAAATTGGTCGTTGACGCCCTGTGGAAAGATACTAAATTGTTGAAGGCTGCGAAAGTGTTGAGAAGTTGGTACAACGCCAGCTTGTTTCGAAGCTCCCTTTGGGCTTGTGTTCTTTAACAGTTGAATCTGCCTTGAGGTTGGGAATTAACCAAACGAACTTCGATAATGTTGAAGAACGTGTTTCCATTTTGAGTATATTTGTTTCCTACTCACCACACGTGCAAAGCGCTCAGATGAAGCTCAAACCCCATGGACACTGAATAGGCTCTTACTTTCCGGATAACCTCAGCACTGCCAGTATTACCTCGGTTGCAGATGAGACTGAGCAATCCTCGTAAAGTAAAGATGTCCGTTTTCTAGTCAGTCCAAGTTGAACGGTATTTCACGATCCGCTGGTCTGATGTCTTGTCAAGACATCTCCCGTAAGCTTTAACAACTAGCTAATCCAGTATTTATGCCTTCGCGCTGTCATTTTATTGATCATCAAGGTATCGCAACTTGGAAACCACTTCTGCCGATTCTATCATAAGTCAATGTAACCATTTGGTGATGAATAGCTGCCTCCTCAATGTGATAGCAGGCAGGTTCTGTTACACACTTGAGCAAGAAGTGCCATTCAAAATACTATCGAACTCTTTTTGCCTCATCTCCTATTTGCGTAACGAGTTCATGCAGCCTGAGTATGAAAAGCTTCATACAGAAATCGCTAGTGGCTTCTGGGATGTTCTGTGGCTTACACGTCTCATTGAGCAAGTAGTCTTACCCAAGCCAGTAGTTAGCGGGACCGGCATTCGGAATCCGGTGATGGTTGGCGATCATTTCTCGTTCTAACGGACAACTGATCTACGGACTTGCATTAGCTCAAGCCACACGGTGATATAAAGGGACACGGAAGGCATTACGTCGGCTTTACTAGCAGGACTTCAGTCGCCGAGCATGCCACGAAGGATGATGTTTAGCTACGAAGGTAAAATACTAGTCGTGTCACTTTCTACTTGTCAGTCGAAAGGTTTTTAGTAGACGGTATAGTCTTGGCAGCACTGCGGGCAGTTTGTATACTCCCAATACGCTTATCATCGTCTTTTGTAATCAGGTTCAAGCGTCAAACCTCGATAATTACGGCCGAGAGAACAGCAGAAATACGAAGAAGCCCTTATATTACATTAAGAAAACGTTCAAGGCTACCAGTAACCCTGATTCTGTACTCATGAGGGCGATAAGAAGCTTTTTGTTCCTTTAACGTACTGAAAAGCTTGACAAATTCCGTATCACGCTTTTAGTAGACAGATTACTGGTCAAGCAGTCTTTCTAGACTTGGCAATTGACAAAAATATCCCCTGCTCATCTTGCAGCTTAACTGATCCGAAAGATCCGACGATATCTTATCTACGATCAGTTCCCATGTTGGGGTAAGAGAAGCAGGCAGGGGTTACGCTTAGGGCTGACGGCTATGGTTTGGCGCATTCAGCAGAGCTACTCATTGGTTACGAGGACACGTAAAGTTTGTGAGCTCCATTCTACATGCGAGGCGTTGAGCTATGGCAAGAGTATTCCGCCAATTACATACATTGTCTTCAGCATCAACTGTTGTTTCTTCATGGCAGACACCATGCAAGTGCGCAAGGAGCTATGTCATTATCCGCAGCATATAAGGGCCGACGTCTCGCCTTGTGAATTTCAGGATATCAGCACATTCAGAAATATCTACTTACACTCTAAGAACTCACTAATCAACCATGGCTGTGAAGAACGGTGCCTATTTTGACTTCATCATCGTCGGTGGCGGTACAGCTGGCAACATCGTCGCCGCCCGCCTCGCCGAGAACCCCAATGCCCGAATCCTCGTTGTCGAGGCAGGTATTGGGACCTCCAAAGACAACGAAGAGATCCGTACTCCAGGACTTGCGATGGAAATTCGAGGCAGCAAGTATGACTGGGCTTATAAAACAACAATGGTCAAACGGGACGATTATGAACGTATTGAGAAACCGAATACTCGTGGCAAGGCCCTCGGCGGCAGTTCTTCCCTCAACTATTTCTCTTGGGTTCCTGGCTCGAAGGGAACATTTGATATGTGGGAGGAGTACGGTGGAAAGGAATGGACTTGGGAACCTCTTGTTCCTTATCTGAGAAAGAGTGTGACTTACCATGACGACGCTGGACTGTATCCCCCAGAACTGAAGAAGATTGGCGCAGGGGGCCCGATTCCAATTGCTCACGCAGAACTCATGCCAGAGATGAAACCATTCCGAGAGCTTCTCGCCAAGGCTTGGAAGTCTACAGGGGAGCCTGTTTCCGAGAATATCTTTGACGGGACAATGCGCGGTTTGGTCCATAGCGTCAACACGATCTACAAAGGGAGACGGTCGGGCAGTTTCCTTGCGGTTGCGGATAAGCCGAACATCACTATCTTTCCTGAAGTCCACTCGAAGCGGTTGATTATCGACCAAGCGGACCGGATTGTCAAGGGCGTGACTGTCATCACAGCCTCTAGGGAGGAGCTCGATCTTTACGCTACCCGCGAGGTTATAGTATCCCAGGGCGTGTTTGAGACCCCAAAGCTCCTCATGCTCAGTGGCATTGGGCCAAAGGCTGAGTTAGCCAAGCATAACATCCCCTTACTCGTTGACTCGCCTCATGTCGGCCAGCATCTTCTGGATCATCCAGGTGTTCCCTTTGTCCTCAAGATCAAAGACAGTTACTCCATGGACAGCCATGTCCTGCGCAAGGGCGCTCTTCAGGACAAGGTCATGTCAGCTTATGCCAATGGTCATGCCGGACCTATGGGATCACCTTTTCTCGAGATGATTGGGTTCCCTAGAATTGATTCATACCTCGAAAAGTCTCCCGAATATCGCGCTGCAAAGGCTGCGAATGACGGTCTAGATCCTTTCTGCCCATACGGTCAGCCCCATTTCGAGCTTGACTTTATTCCTCTTTTCGGCAGTGCTTTTCAATGGCACTTCCCGCATCCTAACAAGGGTAGCTACATGACAGTCATGGTTGACCTCGTCCGTCCTGTTTCTGAAGGAGGCGAAGTCACCCTCAACAGTGCTGATCCTCTGCAACAAGCCAACATCAACCTGAATTACTTCAACAACGACCTTGACATTATCGCCATGCGCGAAGGGATCAGGTTCTCGTATGATGTGCTCAAGAACGGAGAAGGGTTCAAGGATATAGTTGAGGACGAGTATCCTTGGGACATGCCACTCGATGATGACGAGGCTATGAAGAGGACGGTTCTGGATAGGTCACAGACGTCATTCCATCCTTGTGGTACTGCTCGTCTGGCGAAGAGCATTGAACAGGGTGTGGTGAACCCTAGTCTTCAGGTGTACGGGATCAAGAATCTTCGTGTCATTGACGCTTCCGTGATTCCTGTCATTCCGGACTGTCGTATTCAGAACTCGGTTTATATGGTGGCTGAGAAGGGCGCTGATGCGATCAAGAAGGATCATACGGATCTGTACCATTGATGAGAATTGGTAGTTATGATATAGCTATTGCGCTCTCATATAACGGCTCATCAAATCTATATCATATAATCATTTTGCATTCCTACAATTATTATGCAGTTCTGTCACTCAAGTGACTGAGGCAAATAATATTCGTGGTAAACCTGTTTGGTAAACATGCATGATTCTTTTGACGTTCACAGACTTTGTGTGTCATGTGCATTGAGTATTAACAAACGATGACCATTCATGCTCCTCCCACGATGTAACAAGCACTGATCACTCAAGCCTACCCGCGGAGACCGAAACCAAGTGCCGCATAGCCACTCGAGCCAGCTGCCCAAAACAAAAGTCCAAATTACCCTACACCTCCAAAGCAAGAATAAGAAGAAAAAAAAAAAACCCCTCAGCACACAGGGATGTAATGCCAAGCAATGCACCGACCACCTGCTCGTGATGAGAATGACATCATAAATCTCGATTAGCTCAAGGCACAAATAATCCATGTCAATTGGCGATTTCGTGAATTCGGTTCTGGCACGTTGGCGCCCTACTGCAGCGATAGGGCATGTCGTACACCACAAACCAGAGCTGAGAAACAGAGGAAATCCCAGGTGTGGGCATCCGTCTCTAGCAAGTTTTCTTAGTGCGACTTGGTGCCTGGACCCTGATACCTATGATGCCTGGTTCGGAAAATTTACGCCAAACACCATTGGCTCTACCGAAAAAACCCCATCGCCACCCCCAGAAGACTCAAGAGCTTGCATTGAAGCTCTCAGCTTAGAAACAAAATAGAATGCGCAGTAAAACTCTCTTTCACTCTAAACAATGACAATCTGGATCTTTGAGGTCTGACCGTCATCGATGCAAAGCATTCTTCAGCCCTGTGTGACGCGTCCAGTTGCCCTGTGACTCTCAATTTTTACGAGCGGCAATTCACTTGAATGCGACAAATGTTGGTTTAATGGAGACAATTAAGTCTCTAATTGGTGCATCGGGTCCAGATTGCCCTGGGCACGGTTAAAACGGCGCGTCGGGTGAACGGCGAGAAAGGGAAAAAAGTTAGTTGCCATGCGACGTCAGCAATTGGGGGATGCGTATACGAGAGAAAAACAGGTTCTTAAGCGCGATTAGCAATGGGAAATGCCGGATTGGAGATGGGAGAAGGGGTCTGTTGTGTTCTAGCCTTGGGCGGGATACCGAATGCAGCAGTGAGAGAGCAAAGGAGAAGAGAGGGAAGAAAGAATGCGAGCGAGAGGGAAGAGAGAGAAATCTTGTTTGTTGTTCAGAGGACAGAGGCTAGCAGCGGCTTCATGCTACAGTGAATGGGGGGAGACGTCCGCCTCCGATGGGAGCTGAGTCCGCCTCCGCGACGTCGAGTCGGTGAGCTTTAGCGACTAAAGCTCTGATTCGCTTCTTTCCGAAATGACAGATCGCTCGCTGCGTTTTGCATGTGAGCGTTGGTTTGGTTTGATCTGCCGCCTTGAGCCTAGATCCAATTCATGCACTGCCCTGCCCTGCCCTAAGGAGACTTGGCCCCCGATCGTAGAGGAACGCTATGACCATGCCAAGACGGCTACGCCCACGTCAAAATGCTTATTTCGAGGACCTTATTTTCCGTGCCTTTTCGGGTCCGACCAAGATGCAACGTGAGATTCAGGGTCCAAGCCAAGGTACTTTCTCGCTCATTCTCTTGCTCAGGCCTTTGGTCAGCGTGGTAGAGCAAATTCCAGAAGACTGGGTTCTGGGTCGGTGCTCGGTTCCAGTTGGTGCTCGTTCCAAAAGTTCCCTTGACAAACGGCTTCTTCCAACGTGGTTAGTCAGGGCCACCCACGTCAGCCAGGCCAGATCCCTTTTTTTCTCTCTTAGGTGCTCCCCTCATCATAACAAGTCCCAGCTCGTGCAGAACAATATGAGCCAAATACCTGCACACACCAAGATACTGTGGAGTCGGGGCTGAGTCCCATGCTGTAGTGATATCACAGACTACATGCACTACTGAGCTAACCTACCTACGGCACTCATTTCCACGGTCCACTCCCCCGTCTCCCCTTTTTGCGCCCGTCAGTGCCCCCCGGCTTGTAGTCCCATACCAACACCTACCGTCAACCACACGATATTATCGCTGGCGGAGCATGTACACCTCTTGTAGAGCCTCACTTACAACTACAATTCACCACGTTTCAGCACCAAAACTGCGGTATTTTACGAGCGCTTGTTTTTGTTTTTTTCGATGGATACTCTCTTATTTGCGAAGAGGCCTCGCAGGAGATGATCACGGGCTGTAGAATTGTCTAGACCTCGCTGTTGGTTCTGTATTAATACCACTCGTAGCTGTGCCTCGAACCTGGAATTCCTCTCATCTTCTCACACTGCTTCTCCCTCTCTGCTTCTTCTTTCTCCCTCGCACTTCCTCGTGAAGACTACCTGTCAACATGTCTGATCCTGACATCCGTGGGACCAAGGAGTCTGATCCTGAAGCTCAGATCCAACGCATCACCTTCCAAGACGGTCCTGAGCGCGGCCGTGAAGACCACGATGCACACCGCCTCGGCCGCACGCTCTCGCGCTCTCTCTCCCGCCGCCGCTCCCATTCCAGCTCACGAAGCCGTATCCATCCTACATCCCCCTACTCCGGCGTTCAGATCGAATACCGCACCTTGTCCATCCAGGTCACCGAGGCGAAACAGACCGAGCCCACGGAAGAATCCAAGGCAGCGGGTGGCCAAAAGACAGACGAGGATTACTTCTCGAAACTGCAGTACCATGAACTTCAGACGGAGCAGTTGTGTCAGCAGCTTAATGTCGATGTTGGCGCTGGTCTGTCTGAGAGTTCGGCTGCGACGCGTCTTGAGCGCGATGGAAAGAATACGCTGCCTCATCCCAAGACGAACTACATCAAGCGAACGCTAAAGTACATCTTTGGTGGTTTCTGTTCGGTTCTCTGGGTCGGTGCCATCATCTTCTTTCTGTGCTGGCAGCCCCTCAGCAACCCGCCCTCGAACCAAAATCTATCCCTCGCCGTGCTTATCCTCATCGTCATCTTCCTCCAAGCTGGCTTCTCCGCCTTTCAGGACTGGTCTACAGCCAAGACCATGAATGCCATTCTCGACTTGCTGCCTTCTTTTGCAATGGTCAAGCGTGATGGCGAGCTCAAGAGTCTTCCTACTATTGGGCTCGTGGCTGGTGATGTTGTTCATCTCAAGGTTGGCGACAAGGTCCCAGCTGATCTTCGAATTGTTAGCCACTCTGGTGACATTCGTTTTGATCGATCGGTCCTCACTGGCGAGTCTGATGAGATTGAGGGTGCTGTTGATGCAACCGATGCCAACTTCCTCGAGAGTCGCAACATTGCCTTCATGGGTACGACTGTTATGAACGGTAACGGTGTTGGTGTTGTTATCCTCACTGGTGGTCGCACAGTCATGGGTCGCATCGCTACTTCAACCTCTGGCGTCAAGGACTCAGCTGCCCTTATCCAGCGCGAGATTACTCGCTTCGTCATGATCATCGTCTGTATGACTATCATCCTCGCCCTTGCTATCCTCCTCACTTGGGTCGGCTGGCTTCGCGTTGATCACCATGCATACATGAGTGTCCCAGCCATGCTCGTCAACGTCATGGCGTGTGTCGTAGCCTTCATCCCAGAGGGTATGCCCGTCGCTGTGGCCCTGACACTCATGATGGTCGCTCGTCGCATGAAGGCAGTCAATGTCTTGCCCAAAGGTTTATCAACTGTCGAGACACTCGGTTGTGTGAACGTCATCTGCTCCGATAAGACAGGTACTCTCACACAGAACCAAATGTTTGTCAGCTCGGTTGCCTTTGTGGACAAGCAGTTTGACTCTTCAGATGAGTTCCAACATTTGCTCCATGGTAACGAAGTCAGTGAACCTGCTACTGCTCTTCAACGCGCCGCCCTTCTCTGCAACGATGCATCCTTCGACCCTACCACCAATCACCTTCCCCTCCATGAGCGCACCATCCAAGGCAACGCCACCGACAGCGCTGTCTTTCGCTTCGCTGCTTACGGTCCCTCTGGCGATAGCTTCCGCAAGACAGTCCCTCGTATCTTCGAAGTTCCCTTCAACTCCAAGAACAAGTGGATGCTCACTGTCTTCCAATCCGACGATGAACGCGGTGCCTATCGCGTCATCATCAAGGGCGCTCCTGATATCCTCCTCGCCGGATGCACCAAGTACTGGTCCGCTGAGTCCAACTCCGTAGAGACACTTACTCGCGACGCGCGCATCAAGTTCCAAGAGATCCAAGATGACGCATCGCGTCGCGCCGAGCGTGTCATCGTCTTGTGTGAGAAGTTCATCACCCCCCGCGCCGTCGCTGGCACAAACAGTTTCAGCGATGAGATCACCCACTCTGCCATCCAAGACCTCACTGTCGTCGGTATGCTCGGCATCATTGATCCTCACCGCCCCGAGATCCCCGCAACCGTTGAGCAATGCCGTCGCGCTGGTACTCGTTTCTTCATGGTCACTGGTGACTACGCCCTCACAGCCGCAGCCATCGCTCGCAACACTGGTATCTTCTCGTGCCAACAGGACCCCGACACCATTGACACCCTGTACACCGGCAACCAGATCACTGAGAACGAGAAGCCTAAGCGTAAAGCCAGAAAGGGTGATCGTGCTGAGATCATCAAGCGCAGCTTGCTTCTTGAGGGTGCCAACCTCAGCCGATTGAGTCAAGAGGATTGGGATGTTGTCTGTGCTTATGAGGAGATTGTCTTTGCGCGAACTACACCTGAGCAGAAACTTCGTATCGTTACTGAGCTTCGAGAGCGCGATAACGTTGTCGCTGTCACTGGCGATGGTGTTAATGATGCCCCCGCCCTTCGAGCCGCTGATGTCGGTGTCGCTATCGTCACCGGTAGTGATGTCGCCATTGAAGCTTCTGATCTTGTCCTCCTCGATCGCTTCGACTCCATCATCGACGCCATGCGTCTCGGTCGTCTTGTCTTCCAGAACCTCCAGAAGGTCATCTCATACCTCCTCCCCGCCGGTAGTTGGTCCGAGATCTGGCCCGTCATTCTCAACGTCTGGTTCGGTGTTCCTCTCCCCTTGAGCGCATTCCTCATGATCATCATCTGTGTCTTCACCGATCTCTTCCTCAGTCTCTCCCTCATCATGGAGAAGGAAGAATTCGATCTTCTCTCCCTTCCTCCCCGTAACCACAAGCGCGACCATCTCATCAACAGAAAGATTTACACCCAGGCCTACCTCTTCACCGGTTTCATGGAGACCATCACTGCGCACGCCATGTTCTTCTTTTACATGTGGAAGTACGCCAAGATGCCCGTCTCCGAGCTCTTCTTCCTCTTTGAGGGCTACACTGAGGGATACCGCGGCTACACTGCTGCTGAGCTCACCAAGTTCAACAACACTGGACAGTGTGTCTACTTCGTCACCCTTGTCTTCCTTCAATGGGGCAACATTCTAGCCGTGCGAAACCGTCGCTTGAGTATTTTCCAAGCCAGCCCTCTCAGCAAGGCTCACCGCAACCCCTGGTTGATTCTCAGCATGCTCATCAGTTTGTGCATCGCCATCTTCGTCACCGAAGTACCCGGCATTCAGAACTTGTTCGACACTGAGTCTGTGCCAATTGAGTTCTGGCTTATTCCTATTCCTCTTGGACTTGGTATTCTTTTGGTCGATGAGCTCAGGAAGTTTGTTGTGAGAACATATCCCAAGTCCGTCGTGGCAAGGATTGCATGGTAGAGTTTCGGAGTGAGCGATTGCAACAGCGGGTTATTGTTAGTCATATAAAAATAATACAAATTTCACATTTTCAACATACGTTTGATCGACGTCACAAAGACGTCGCTTAGCCCCGTTTAAAACTGCCAAGTGTTGTTGTTCCGCTGTTTTAATGGCCCTTTTCCTCTACCGGGCAATTCCCACTCAATCCCCAATTGATCCGTAGAGTTTTTGACATGATTTCCCTGCCGCTCACGCGACTCAAAGGTCCTTGCGTTGAGGTCATGCTTCTATTGGCGCTCAGCTGAAGATAGGGCTGTCGAGATGAGCTGTCGCTAACTTCAATCCCACCCAGATCGACGCCCAATTGTTCACGACCCAAGATTCTGGAAGGCTTTGGGCTGATGCTGGCATTCTTCCCCACAAGCCCAGTATAAAATCTTCGACAGAGTTTCATCCAATACCGCAAATACGGGATCTCGCTGCCTTGGCAGACCCGCTAACGTAAAGGTCCGAGAGCGCCCCTGAGGCTAGGGTCGGCAATTAAAATTCCCATCAATGCCGGACAACCATTTAATGCTCATCAGTCAATAAATTTATTTTTGACACTGAATACGAGGTTGACTGAATATTCGCGCAGACCAGACACAATGTCTGCCATCGTCAACAAGATACGCAATGCGCCAGCTGCAGCGGCCTTTATATCAATCGGTCTATTCCAGGGCATCACAGTGACCCTTCTGATGAGGTAAGGTCCAAATTTTCAGCGCTGTTTTCATCCACTGACCTCAAATTGCAGCGTTGTCCTTTTACAATGGCAGGAATACGCTAGACCTACAGTGATCCAGGTCCCTCGCGGGTACAGCATTCCAACTAATTTTGCAATATTTATTTTTGGCTTCATCTTTCATTTGTTGTTCATGTGGGATGCCATCCGGTTAAGAAGTACGGCGCAAGCGGTGCTTGCGTGCGTGATCAACGCAGGCTTCTTACCCCTTGCCATTTCCCAGCGACGGGATATCGCCGAGGCCATTGAGTCGTTCAAGACCTCGACAGACTCTAATGGCGACCATTTGGTCAATACTGACATGGATATCTGGCCTGTGATTGGCAAGATCTTACTCGTTATTCCTATCATTATTGCCGTCTGCACCCTGGTTCTTCCCATCAGTGCTTGGTATCTAAAGCAATATTTCTCATGGCAGTCATATCGCAACGTCGGTGCAGATGCCAAGATGAGAAAGATACGCATTATCCACCATGTACGTTAACTGTCCCCGAGCCTAACTATCGCTAACCTAATGATGAGATCTTTGTCATGCTCGCCAAAATGGACATTTACTTCATCATCTGCTTCGATATGGTCTTTTGCTTCCCCGTTCTGGGAGGACTTCGCAGTGGAGGCACCTACTTCATAGTCAACCTCGCCCTTCTAGGTGTTGCACTCGCCGTCATCGCCGTGTCCATAATGTTCAGCAAGTCAGAGAACCGCATTGGTATGTGTTTCTCTATAGCCATGTATCTTGCCATGCTTGGCTACTTGCTTTATCTGGTGATAGATGCACAGTTGGACAAGAGAAGGAGGAGCGGAGGTTCGATCGACTCCTTCACCGCTTTTGGTTGCATGGGCATCTTGTCCATCTTCATGACAACGATATTCGCCATATTATGTTTGCGGAACTTCTTTGGAGGCTTGAAGGAGCATCTGGGGAAGCATGAAGAAGCGTGGGATACTCATGGAAGTGCCAAGGATTTCGAGCTTGGTAACGATATCAACTTTGGGTACAAGGGTGTACCAAGCGTTCGAGATCTAGATAGCTAATGGTATCAATCACGAGGAATAAGATGCTGGATCAGAGAAAAAGCCGGTGCTGGGAAGACTAAAATGGAGGACTCCCGTGGATGAAAACTGTCAAATACATCAATCACATAGGAGCACGCCATGATCTTCATATAGAGACTGTATAAGATACACTAATAAGAAATCAAATATAATAGACGAGCCGTTGATGTATCAGATAACCTAAGGCTTTGCGAATGATAGCCAAAAATATGTACCCGTTGGCTCGAGCCGTACTCTGGAGCAACATCGAAGTTGGCCGAGATTCTAAAAATATCCCAAGGGATCACCGCAAGCGAGTTCCATGAAACACCCTAGCACGTCTCAAGTTAGTCTATTCAGTCGCCTTTCTCCCTTTGGAACCCAAATCCGAAATGTGGATGAATTCTCGGGATTAACACCCTCTAAAGGATGTTATATCCACCAGCCATTCAAGCGTCGCAGGCTTTAGTTCCCACGAGAGCAGTTGACTGGGCTTGGAAGCCAGGAGCTTGAGATGTATTGATCACCTAGTTATACCTTCTCCTAGCTAGCAAAGTGTCAAAGACAACCTCAAGTCATCAATCTCCCTTTCCTCTCCAATCAAGGCGTACGAATGGCTGTCGTAATCGAGGCCCGTGCGGTCCTCTTCGTCCAAAGTCCCTTCTACAGCTCGTATAGCTAGATCAGACGAACTGTAATAGGAAATGATAGTCAGCGTAGCATTTCAGTACGCCGCCGAGACCTAGACACGAGGGTGATTTTATAAGTATGGTGACTAAGGAGAGCTGAAGTAACACCATCAGCTGAGAACTTGAAAGGTCATGAAAGTACTTTATGCTTAATGTATGAATTACGTAGTATGTAGACTTATTCCAGTATCTATCATCATCCATTCTATATGAGTCTCCCAGAGAGGTGAAAATATTGTAATTCGACCAATCAATCGCTTGGACTGTTTGTCTTCAGATGTCTCACCAGGAGACTATTGGCTTTTGCCTAGTAGGTGTAGCACAAGGGTCCCTTAGTGGTGTCCATGACATCTCCAACAGTAAGGTCCTCGTCAATACCACCCATCACCAACACATCGTGCAAGCTGACTTCGTGCTGCTCAGTCTGGTTGATGTTCTTGTAAAGTCCATTGTACTCAGTGAGTCTGGTGGAGTTCTCCTTCTGCCACAGCCACCAGAGACGATCGATTTGCGCATGGTGCATGAAGAAAAGAGGCTCTACAACAGATTAGATGTTGTGTCGGAAGAAAGGCAAGAGGTTACTAACCGTTAGGAGAAGTGGTAGGGTTCATCTCTCCACCGAGACAAGCGTGAATGCTACCATGAGGCCCTCCCTCCAGAGCCCAGGCATAGTGACTCCAGTTACCAGAGGCTTGAACTTCCTCAATTCCTTCGGGTCCGAAGACCTTGGCCATAGTTGCGAAAGCATCAGGCTCGTCAACTTCAGGCAATTTACGATGCAGACAATGGCCACCGTCGGTAAGCTTCCTTGGCTCAGTCTCGAGGTACTCAGGTCGCAGCTTAGCGAATGGACCGTCGGATACACACTTGAGTGTACTTCCCGAAGCACTGATCTCGGTATTTTTAGAGTCTCCGTTGCCGCCGAAGCCGTTCTTTGATGCCATGACGGGGGAGAGTCGAAGGCCCTCCGTATCCTTGGTCCAGTCCCAGTAGCTAATAGTTTACGGTCAGGGTTTGCCTTTTAATGGGTTTGTGTAGTACTCACGTGTATGGGCCTTCATAGCCGCAGTCACGAAGAGCTCGCTCGTAGACTACACCGAAGTATCTGTGCCAAGGGAGGAAAGGAGCGCCACCATGAACTGTATTTTATCAGTAACAGCTTAGACTTGATACTGGATATGGGACTTACTCCATGAGTTAAGCTGGAAGTGAAGATGAGGGAAGTCATCGTACAAGCTGGACTTGAGACCCATGCGAGAGGGCTTAGTCTTTAGGCATAGAACAGCATCGATATAGCCCTGCTGATCAGCAGCATCCAGCTCCCGCCACTCGATTCTCTTTGCAGGATTCGAGCAAGTCTTGTCAGACTTGGCGGGAGCAGCGATGGCCGGGGTGATAGCGCCAGCGAGGGCGAGAATCGACGTGAACTTCATCTTGGACCGGGACAAAAACGACGACTGTAAAGCTTTAGTGTCTAACGAGCGAATATTAAAAAGTGAAGATAAGGTTCTCACTATAAGACAAAACCTGGGAGATGTCGGCTTTTATCGTTCTTCCAACTTGTCTATTCTCTTTATTAGTTACGAGATCCAGGCTCATTGGCCCCATAGTCAAGTCTCGGCGAGGCGCTCAGTCGCGCTCACGGCCCCTCAGGGGTAGGCTTGGCACAAGAGCCATACGAGGTGATCTTCATGCTAAGTCACCGCTAGAACAGATTCCACCACAAATGAAGGGTATACTATGGGCCTAAATCTAATTCTGGTTATGCTTGTCGGAGAAGAACCAGACGAGATGATTTAGTGCCGAGGTTGAAAGGGCAAAGGCCAGTCCCATAATAGCTTTAACAAGGTCTAGGTTTCAAGTCCATGAAATGTGAATGTATTGAACTTGATGACTCGGGCATAGATAATAGATGACTAAAATAATCTTTCCACGAATAGTGATATAAAGAAGGATAAGTAGATGAGAGCATGGGCTCGGAGAAGTTGAATACCACTTTGGCCATGTACATGGGTCTCCCTGTCGACGATGCAAGAAACATAGACACCTCAGCAAGAGTTCTATTTCCGAGCACCCTTGATACCAGCTAGACGACGCTCAGTATTTCTCCGAGAGTTGACAAAATCGGGGTTCGACAGCGTCAACTCCAGACCGCCAGAGATGATGTTGTCGACTGCCTCCACACCTTGCATGAAACTGTAGCAAGCTATTAGCTCATTGATCCTGCAACAACGGAATGATGAGTGTCTCACCTATGGTCCTGATTTCCAACCTCATACTTCCACGCTCCGAAGCGACCTCGAGACAGAATATCCTTGTCGTATAGGTAAGGCAAGGCCTCGGACAGAGCAGCGTCGCGTTCGAGAGTGGGTGTTGGATATCCATGATCGAAGCGACGAACGTACGTGCTGACGATTTCATCTTCTGGCTTGAGTAGGTCGGTGTTGATCAAACCTTTGATACTCTCTTCGAGAAGAGTGGCCTGGTTCACGGGCTTGTAGGAAGACTCGGAGACTTCAAGCATGATTGACCAGTATGGGCCGGGAGCTGGTTCCGACGAAGCAGGCTTGTCGCCATTGGCAAGCTGTTTCGTGGCAAGTTTGACGCCTTGACCTGGTTGATTGTATGGCGAATAGTTGGAGAAGATGGTAGCTCGGTAGAATGGAGCATTGTCTTCGGGGAAATAGAGCTATGACCATGTGAGAATTGAGATATCAAAAGCATTTCATCGCCGCTTACCCAGCACTTATCGCCAATACGATCAGGTCGCTTTCCACGAACGCCGACACCAATCACATTGGTGGAGGAGTAGTAAAGTGGTTTGAGTGACTTCTGAAGTTTGACATCACCCAGAGTCTCTGCAAGTTGGTCGACTGCCATGGTGGAGATGAGCGCACCATACTTGACTGTAGTTCCTGTCCAGTTGTCAGTAGAGGTCGCAACATGAGAAGAGAAGCTGCTTACCATCTTTCAGATGGGCCGTTTTAGCATCAGCGTCAATCTTCGTAACCGCACCATGGTCTCCGAAGCGAGTCTTGCTTCGGTCAAGAGTATCCGCAACTGCAGTCCAGATCCCTCCCGTTCCACCACGAGCAGGGAAGCGGAACGTAGCATTGGGTCCCCAACCGCCAGCTGCTTTACCAAGAATAGCGTTGGTGGTCACGAGCTTGACATTAGGCGCGGCGACACGTTCTCCAACCCAAGTAGAGTTCATCTATACGAGTCAATCACGATCTCACATGAGCTATGGGAATACGTACCTTGGTCGTAGGAACAGCCCAGACCTTGAAGTTATAAGGACGCATAAAAATCTCATTCAGTCTCTCACCGACGTTGCGGATATTCCACTCGTCAAAATTAGCTGGTTTGTCAAATGGCGAACGAGCGCGGGCCTGAATGGCTGCGTCGATGAGATCGGCCAGACAACGGGCCTGCTCTTCTTTAGGCAGGACTGCGATGTTGTTCTGGAAAGGGTACGGGACCCAAAGACCTTGGTAGCGGACATATGAGATGCGTTGATGCTCATACCAATCATCAGGCTTAGGGAGAGCTTCGTTGATGACATCGTCGAAGTACTTGTAGTGGGAGAAGATGACATGTCCGCCAACATCGAAGAGCTGCATGAGTAAGTATGAGACTGTGGAGGGTGGCTGAGGCATACATACAAAGCCCTCGGGGGTTATGTCGGTGGATGCGAGGCCACCAGGCGTCTCGTTGGAGTCAACAATCAGCCAGTCGACAGTGTTCTGTAAGAAATATCAGTAAAAAATGTCACTTCGCATGAGAGGAGGTCCTACTAGATGCTGAAGACGCTTGGCCGCTCCTAGACCAGTTGGACCGGCCCCGATGACGAGCACGTCGACGTTGCTACAAGCGTGCCGTATTAGAAGGAAAATCTCTTGTCTCTGGTTTGACGGCCAACTTACACTACTTTGGTTGCCATTGTATTTTGTTGCACGGAGGGAATTCTTGACAGACAAATTTATGTTTCCATTTATTGAGAAATTGCTGGTTTTATGTTACGAGACAGGCTAAACCAGCAATAAAGAAAGAGGACGGATTATCATATTTCAAGTCTCACATTGTGTTCAGTTTGTTAGTGTCTTACATCACATCAAGATAAGATCAAATTGCGACATGCGACACTGTTGGTGCGTCGGTTATGCGAATCGGGTAGATCTGTTCCTAATTTTAGCTTTGTTGTCTTGATAAAATGAATCCTTTAATTTACTAGAGTGGCGGAGTCGATGCCCTCATTTAACATTCCCTGCTTGAAACAGAAACGCGTATGTCAGCTATCTGATAGGAAGCAGACAGATAGTACTGACCTGAATTTAATCTTAGTGTTGTAGTATTTTTTCTACTCGAGCTTCCTATTAGAGTTGATAATCCTTCGCTTGGGTGCATAGGTTGACGGAAACTAGGCTCTTGGTCCGAAGGATTTCGATTTTTCGCGGTGGAAGCGCAGGGACAAAGAACTGGCTCGGGACAGATAGACTCATATGAGTGACGTATGATTTCTCTCCAACTCTTGAAGCTTAGCATTTCGATAATGGGCATAGATACCTACGACTTATAGAATGGACTCAGAGCGCAAGGCACATGATGAACTTTAGATTATGATTAAGAACGACTGTAAACGAACTACACTTGAATTTCATTATTTTAGTTTATACAGATGATGTAGCAAAGTAAATGGTAACGCTTCGTCCTGTGATTAGTATGGCTTCGTAGGCAATTCATATACCGTGGCTCCGGTAGCTGGAAGTCCGTAGTAAGGCCCAGAGCCGTGGTTTTGTCCGGTGTCTCCTGTGGCTTCACCATGAAGCTCTACCCTGTTCACACCATTCTCAGGCATCTCAGCAGGGACTGGTAAGACGTTAATATCGTGTATAGCTGTACTCTTACTCATTAAAGCCTCTTCTTTACTTCTTGGTCGCTCAATGCCCTGAGAATCAAGCTCCGGCTTATCAAAGCCTGAAGCCCCCGCACGGTCATCTACATGAGGAGTTTTGGGGACTTTTTGTGTTTTGTTTCGTCGCTTCCGCCACCAGATCGCCAATCCAACAGCCGCAGCAAGAAAGAGTACAGAAGGGACAACAGCACCAGCGATCCACGCTTTACTGGAACTTGAGCCTCCCTGGATATCAGTATGACTTGTGGAGATAGGTGGACACCTCTCACTTACTATCCTTCTTAGCAGAATTTGACGAACTGGCTGACCCTCCAGATCGGGTGGCTTCCGTTGTCGTTTGCGGCATAGCTACCTCGTAGAGCTCTATTCATCAAATTGGGTCGCTCAAACTGACTGTTGGTGCTAGAAACAGGTACCGATGTCTCTGTCTGCTCTACAGTTCTATCTGTAGTGCTGGCTTCAGTCGCAATTGCACCATCTGTTTCCTCAGCTGAAACAATAGTGGCCGAAGTCGCCGAAGTAGATCCCATTGCGGCCCATTTAGTGAGGGAAGTGAACTGCGCACAATAGTCGACGTATCGGCCTAGATTTGGTTCAACATATTCTCGTGGGCTACCCGTATTCGATACATCCAACGCAGATCGAATATAAGTCGTAAAAGGCATCGCCTTCGCAAAGTTTTTCGTTACGTTGCATTTGTCGTACATATTGATAGGCGGATTCTATGAGATGTTAGCAATCTGAGTGGAACACCAAGGCTATGGATGTGGTGTACTGCATTGATAGCATTCCTCGGGTGTGCATTGGCCTCATTATTTCGAACTACTAATTGCTGAATAGCCATGACAAAGCGTTGAGAGATAGCTGCGAGGACATGACCAAGGAATTAGAGAAAGGCTGGAGACTCCGCAGAGGGCATTAACCTTATCTTTATGCTTGGGGGCCTCACATGGTGGTCTGATGTCTGATGGGATCAAATTCCGCTATGTGTGGCATGCCAAGTAACAACTCTGGTAACTAGAACCGAAATGGAGCTCAATGGCTTTAATCAATGTAAACAAAGCATATACCACAGGCGGCCAAATTCCGCTATGTCAGGGAGCTATATGGAAATTCAAGGGTTTAGACAACCAGGGCTGGGTGATAATGACAAGCCAACCACCAATAAAGATATGATGCCAAGGCGGCACGACTTCAGCTCATGCAAAAGCATACATCCTTTACTTCTACACTAATTCCGATATTACCGGTGCTTCCGACGATGCCGATTCTCTATGGTGACTCATCGCCTTTGAAGAGAACGACATTAATATTATCAAACAACCTTCTCGTCGAGTCCGTCAACTGTTTCTGGTCACCTTTAGGCTACGACACGGTTTAAGCATCGCGGGCACCGGAAGGTGGACTAGGTTGTGGGCTAGAAGTGTTATTTACAGTTGAGACTTGTGGCTGTGAGCTTATTCCGGCAGAGAGAACCTAGACCCTCGCTGCAGTCACTGCCTGGTCAAAAGGAATTGTATTGGCGCTACAAGACCAACAATAATAGCTCTCATCAAACGAACCCAACTCGCTAGGCATCCATCCCGCCACGGGTAAAGTTCTAATCACCATCTTCGTCGGCGTGGTCGTTCCAGCCATCATTTGCTGGCACCTTTGTAGATAACCAATTATCAAACCGTTCCTTCGTACATAGCCTTGAACTTTGCATCTCCCGATTGTCATGCCCTTGTTCATTGTTTTCCACAAAAGTGTAAGTCTGAACTAAGTCACATACGTGATCATTTTGGGTCATAGCAACAGGAACTAGTCCCAGGAAGGCCTCTCTTGTCAAATATAGTCGCATTTGACTATCGGCAAGCGGACCTTCTACGCTGAGCCATATACCAGCGCTCTCGCCCTCAGAAAACTCCACCAGAGACTTATATTCAAAGTGATTGAAGATCGCAGAACAGTACCAATGGCTTCGATCAGTTGCTTCGGTGAAAGTGAAACTAGGTTCTCCATGCCAAGTGTTGAATTCACCCTGTATAAAGATTGTAGTGGATTTGAAATTCTGTCTCCATCCCCTACTTTTATAAGCATCAAAGACCCGAATGTCAATCCCGTGTGGCCTTGTCTTGAGGCCGTAGACATTGCGCCCTAAGATTTCTAAGCTGATATACGGTTGTCCAGGACTACTGAACGCGTTTCGCAGCGAAGCAACATGGGATTCGAGACGTGTGCGGGTTCTGAGGACCCAACTGATGTAGTTGAGATCGGGCTGGGGAGCGAAGAACGTTCGTTCCAAACCTATAGCGTAGATAATATGTGTACAGACACAGAGACAGTTCATAGAGTTATTGATGCCTCGCTTCTCGCATATAGACTTCAGATTGTCAAAGAAGAAATCTTCTTTGGTTGAACCGTAGTCTACCGTAACCCGATCTCTGTCTTTTGCAAGCCCCAATAGTGCGTAGATCCGATCGTGAAAGTCATGCGATCGTACATTGCCGAATTGAGGCAGGAGCTCTGGAAGATTCAATGGCGTGAATCCAGAGCCCTCCTTTTTGTGTCTAGCAATAGTTGCCAGCGGTGACTGGGCAAAATGCTCTGGCCTTATTGAGGTTAAATGGTTGTCAGGCTCACAGAGCAAGCGCGTGTGCTGGAAAAGACGGTCCCACGGGATTTCGGTTTGCCCAATTAAGACCACGCCTTGGCCACCAAGCAAAAGCTCCTGAATTATCCATGCCCGTTCCCAGTACTCGTTATGCATAAGGTACAGCAACATATGGTCCAACTGGTACAGCAGAGTCCCACCTACGTCGTCACCAGTGACGAGATGTCTGGGATCAAAGCTGTTTTCGGGGCTGTTACCTTGGCACATCACTTTGAGGCAGGGTTCCAACATTCGGTTGACGCCGCCGAGATAACTCACCACATGAGCTTGGTGGTAGATCTCTCTCATGAGCGGAACCTGGTGTGACTTCTCATCAACATCCTCTTGATTGATACATATCGTGTCAATCCAGATCGGCACATCTGAATATCGCTCTCGCGCTAGTTTCAGGAACTGATAAACATTTGCTTGGACCGTCAAGGTTCTTCCATCAATCAAGATTTGATGTGATCTCCCCCCTGTCTTCCAACGGTGGGAGAGACACATATGCTCCTTTTTGGACCCAAGGGGAGGTAAAACCACTGTGCTGAGTGTACAACTGATGACAGATTCGGGATCTTTGGTAGGCAGTACTTTCAAGACGCGAAAGTAGCTTCGGCTTGGGTCATTAGGCAGCTGATCGTACTTGTATTCCGATATCCCCGGCTTTCTAGATTCTTCTCGATCCTGTACAGCACCGCTTTCATAGCCGGGAGACAATACTGACGTCCGTTCATACGAGCTCGAGGTAGAGACGTTCTTCGTATCATCGCAAGCTTGGGAGGATTTCGTTTCGCGTGCTGTGTGTTGATGCTTGGACCCCACAGGGAGACCCGACTCCATTTTCAAGAGGGGTTAAGAAGAACTGATAGGCCAAGCACTTCTCTGCGTTGTTGGATATCCGAGCAACCAGTGGCAAATGACGGTTTAATTTGATATATGTGTGATCAAGAATTGTAATATAAAATATTGTGAGTGAGCCGAAGCCTAGATATTAATTGAACTTAAGTAGGGGAACTTGGTAGTGAGTGGCACAGACAAGAATGCCTTGCTTACATTGCATCTTGGCCTTGCCACTTGCGTAAGACAGCCAATCAACCGATCGGGAACTTGGCTTGTCTTTGCAGGTCATGCAGGTCGTACAGGCCACAAACACGGCCACAACTCCTAACGAGCTAAATAATACCCTTGAAAACACAGCAGAAGCTCTGTAGCACACTCCAGCTCATGAAAAAGCATACATGCTTCACTTCCATTCTATCTCTGATGCCACAGCAAAGCACAAAAGCTTTGAGCGTAAAGGAACAATTGCCAACGATGTTGTTTCTAGTCCCTAGCAATGCTGGAGAGCTATGAGGCCAGCTTGCTTTTCGCAGTTACGTGGGGGTTGAAATCAGGCAAGCCACAGCACCATTCAGCCAGTAAGATGTGTCGAGATCTGCGCATCTGCGCAGATCCCATATGCGCTAAACCATCCTGCTGATATCTCATATGCCATTCAGCAAGCCAGAACTTCGCAACCTCGTCCTTTATTCTTCATAAAAGTCCTCGAGAAATGCTGGACAGAGTCCTCCCATTTCCCAACCAATTTGCAATCTGTTAGCAAATTCCACCAAACACCATATCTGCAGCTCATTGAGTATAAACGGCTCTGGTTCTTCATTCACGACCTAAACACTACTCAGAGAGTTCGTACACTCCCCAACGCTCCCCATCGCTCTACCTTTACAACACGGGCATAGTGACCATCCTCTAGAACTCAAACAAACATTGGGTGATGCTACCAAGCAACACCCGATTCTGATCGCTGTTGACACTTCTAAGCCAGCATCTCGCGAACACCAATGGGATTGTTCGCTTCAGATAACTACTGGCATACTGATTGGGATCAATATCTTCACTCCGAGACGCTTCTTGAGGACGTCCCCCCTTTGGTAGGTTAACGAACTATTTGCAAACTTTCTTCCCAAGCAAACCTCCCGCCAGTGGATTACCCACATACATCATGGAGAAATCTAGGTTTGTTTCCTCTCCTACGGCTGCCATGGAAACCTTGGATGGGCTTTTGGCGGCTTTCATTTATCTTGATTTCAAACTGCGCCCTAAGCACGATGAGTGTCGTCGATCTTTTGAACATTCTTGGGCTCCCTTAGAGGACATCGAGACTGTTGGGAGTTTTGAAGGCCAAAGGGTTATCGATACCGCCGTTAATGAGAGAGCTGTCAAAAAGGCTGGTGATCTCAGGGAGCCACAAGAAAGATACCGTTTTGATATGGAGACTGTTTTGCCACACGGGTCAACTCATGGTACACTTCAAACACCGCCTTGGGCCCTTACCGGGAGAGATGAAACGAGCGGACGGCCATGTCGCACGACCTCTTGGATGAACGATGCGCGTGATTTCGTAACTCTTGCTGGCGACCTAGAAGCTCCGATGTTCTACGATTTCGGAAGCTCTTCCAGATCCGTTTTCGACGAGGCTGTATCCATCAAATGTGGCGGGACGTCACAAGTGTTTCGAGTCCAATTCCATTCGGGACTTGCGCATGACTATGCAGCTGAAGAGAAGGAAGAACATGCCTTCGCTTTGAAGAAGATCTGCAACGGAACTAGCCAGGACTACGCACGCGAGCGAGACGCTTATCAAAGACTGAGTCTTGCACAGAACCCTCATCCACACATCGTCCCCCTTCTTGCTTCCTATTTGATGGAAAGCAAATATCACATGGTCTTCCCGTTGGCTGACTGCGATCTTGCTATGTATTTGCGAAACCAACCGAAACCATCCAACGACAAACGCACCCTTGAGTGGTTCGGCGGCCAATTGAGAGGACTTGCGGATGCTTTGTCTACCATCCATGGACAAAAAGGGCAAGCTGAACCAATCTACGCGGTCCATGGGGATATCAAGCCAGAGAACATCCTCTGCTTTGGCTCCAATGATGTTGATAGACCGATGCGACTCGCGCTCACGGACTTTGGGTCTTCATACTTCTGCACTCCCGGCAAGAGAGACATCCCCAAGGGTCTCAAACACACGCCAGCCTATCGCGCCCCGGAGATCGATTTCACGACCGTGGGCATTACGCAGGCCTACGATGTCTGGAGTCTTGGTTGTGTCTTTGCTGAAGTCATTGCTTGGTTCTACGAAGGCAGAAATGGTATCGCGAAGCTGATCGACGCTCGACTCGATGAAGAAAGCAACAGTCCTAATCGAGATGCCTTCTTTTATGTGAAGTACGACTTCAACAATAGAGGCGGACTTTCGGCGAAACTCAAGCCTGAGATCCAAAGGGTTAGTCCACCTTCTTTTTACTCCTGGCCGCACAAGCTCTAACCTCAAACTATAGCTGATGATATCCCTTCGTATGAGCTCTCGGTCATCCCACTTCATGGATGACATGCTCTATATCGTCCTTGAGGGGATGCTCAAAGTCAACGTGAGCGAGAGAATGTCAGCTGGGGAAGTCCTCGACGCCCTGACCCAAATGTGCCTCAAGTTGGAAAACGACCCGGCCTATTCTGAATCTCGTCTTAACAGTAACGTAGAAATGGTACGGCAGCCACTTTCTGTGCTAACTCACACATAACCAGCTAAACGCTTTCTTTGGACATCCGTATTATTCGTTAAGTAACGAACTCACACATATCAAGCTAGGCTTTTCCATATGGATACTCCATATCATCAGTCAAGGGATAATTCGCTAACGACTTCGTGGTCTCAGGTCCACACTCAGCATGCCAGGCAACGACTCGACCGAACGGTCGATGCCACACATTATACCAACGTAACAACTCAGAGCGATACTAGTGCGCAAATCAGTTTGAAGCCTCGCTTTGCATGCCCCTATCACAAAGCAGGTATACTGGTCTCGGTCCATCATCGGGCTTGCGAAGGTCCTGGATGGATTGATGTAAACAAAGTCAAGTACGTCATCTCGTCTAATTTCAACTAACTTGTTCAAATTTTACCTAAGTTTACATGTGTTTACTTGAATACCTAAGTTTAGGAAACATACGCTAACCTTAGATTAGAGAACATCTTTTCCGCTGCCATCTCCCAAAGAAGTACAGAGGCAAACATACCTGCCGTCGATGCGACACCAGCTTCGAAACAGACGAGCTCCTCCTGGATCATCAGCATCAAGAGACACCATGCCCCAAAAGGAAGCCAGAGGCAATTCATGGCATGTTGAGTAGAGAGCAAGCAGCTCGACTCCGCTCCCTCAAGAGGAAGTCATCGAAAGAAAGTGAGGAAGACCGATGGCTCGATATCTACCGCATCGCATTTCCAAATTTCAATCGAATGATGGAGAATATCTCGCCTTGTAAGCGCCTGTAGTCTTTACCCTGGTTCATGCTAACCAGATGATCAAGATCACGAGTCCAACAACACTTCCCTCAGTACCATAAGCTCGACAAGCTCGAACGGAATATCTCAGTACAAAGACTATCTCCGCAATCGCAATGCTAAAGAATATGCCGCGAAATTAGCGGAGAATGGCATCATCATCACACTCGACGCAGCTTCCAAACTTCTCGAGTTGCAGGTCAAGGAACTTGGGAACTTTGACGAGGCGGTGAGAGAGCCAGTTCGAGCCTACGAAATTCCCACCGTTGCAGGTCACGAGAAGACCGGAGGCAGTGTCCCTTCCGGCCTCAGTGGTTCATCTGACCTCATCGGCCAATTCCAGCTTCTGGCCAGATATGGGGATGATCAGGGAGGAACATTGATTGATAGTTAAAGCTTATGGTATCTCCATGGGATACTCAAGGTTTAGAAGCCGAAAGTCCCTGTTTTCTTGAAAACACGATGCAAAGGTATGAGATATAGGGTTGTGTTGGTTGTTGGGTTGAGATTTATCCTGGCTTCAGACTGTCATTAAATAGCCAGTAACCACTCCCTTACATAGCAATTTGAAGTTTTTGCCTTGATCAAGTTCTCTCTGCTGATTGAAGCTCTCAGCCACAAGTTCCAACTACAAATAACACACCTCCCTCGTTTTCGTAGCCGCCGATGATTGATAATAAACAATTTATTGCTTGCTAATTCATACTATGGCATGCGTAACGCAACATGCTGCGGGGACCTCGTCCATATTTTCCTTCCCTGATCATTCAGCGAGCTGCAATCCCCGGATAGAAAAACGAGCTCGGATAGTAGCACCAGACCCAACATCAAACTCCTCCTCACGGTTCATACCATCAGCACCCGTCACACTGTCAAAAGGAATATCGACCGACCCCTGCTCGGTCGTACCATTCTGCAAGCTAAGCTTGAAGCTGTGCGGGTTAGAAAGCTGTTCTGCGGTAATAGGGAATCGGAATGCCGTGTCGAAAGATGGGTTGAAGATATCCGTTCCAGGGCTGTAGCTCTTGACAGGGGTGACAAACTCTTTGTCGCCCCAGGTCACCTTGACGCTGGGCTTGAGCTCATCGCGTTGACCGTTGAGGCCATTGACGCTGGCGATGAGGACTGTGGCGAGACCGCAGATTTCGCCCTCGTTTTGGCTGCTGGCAGAGATGCTGTTGGATTCGCTGACGAAGTTGAAGAACTTGCCGTGAATAGTCACCTTGGTCTCAAGGGGCTGGCCCTTGTGAGAAAGAGTGAGTGTCTGGCTACCGCCGTTCAAGAGAAGTTGCTTGACAGTCGTCGTAGCAATACCAATATCGTCATCACCACCAAGATCTTCATCATTCACATCGATAGTGATGCGCTGCTCGTAATCTGTAACAAGGAAGTCGTGAGTCTCATTCCACTGAGGGTCATGTTTATTCTTAATAGTCGAAGTTCGCCACTCTCCCTCAGCACCAACGTTGACATCACAGTAGCAGTCGGGGATATCCTTGACGAGCTTCTGGAGTAATCTCTTGGCGCCGCTCTTCTTTTCGCCAGTAATTTCAGTGGCGTTATCAATGGTGAGGCGAAGAACGCCGTGGTGGGGCTGGAAGGTCTTGAAGTAGTCGTTGGAGGAGTCGAGTTTGACGAGGAAGCGGTTGGGGAGGACGGCCATGGAGGAGATGATGTTGAGAATGACCTTGCGGACGGTCTTGTCGATCAAGGAGAAGTCGGCGATGTTGGCGGCGTCGGTGAAGTCGAGGGATAGCTCGGGCGGGTTAATGAAAGCCACCTGAGCAGCTCCGATCTGTGGATCATGTCAGCGCCGAATATTGTGACGAGGTCGAAGCTTCATACCAGTGGAATAACGTTTGTCAACGGACAAAGCAGAATGGAGAGTCGCCCCTTCATCTTCACATGTTCGATACCCTGTAACACCAATAGTCAGCAAGGCATAATATTGAGGCCAGACACGACGCGCAGCTTACAATCTTGGGCACCATCGACGCGTCAAGCTCGAAATCGCACTGGCCATCCCAATCCAAGTCCATATCAAGTTTGATGCCCTCGAGTTCGGTCTTGTGTACGTCAACATTTGAGAATCTGATAGGTGTAGGTCCAAAGTCCAGCTTGACGAAGCGGAGGTTCGCAAGTGGACCTGGAAGCATCTGGTCAAGCATGGGCTCGACTACATCTTTGATGATCTTGCCGCCAGCGACGTTGATGTTTGGCCAGAGCTGGGCGACGATGTCGTTGAGGAATCCTGGAGAAAGTAAGCGGGATAATTCGAGACGTCATGAGGAGTTGAGGGGAGTAGGTACCGGCAGATTCCGCGCCTCCAGAGGCGGTAAGAGTGTCTTTGAGAGAAGCCATGTTATCCATTTTGGCGGGTGAAATGAGAGGAAAGAGAGGAAAAGAATTGAAAGCCAAGAGAGGAAAGTGTTGAATAAATAACGATGACGATGTAGTTGAGGGTGAAGCTCTGCGGGGTTTGTGAGGGTGAATGGCCCCGACGACAGTTTGAGGTCCAGTCGAGTGCAGCTCTGATGCAGGACCTAAAGCTCTAGACCACGCGCTGACGTCATTTGTGCTTCGCTGTCAGGTCAGACAGGGGTGAATATCCTGTTCACTTGCCCCTAGACCAGCTGAATCAGCGTCATGACTTACTGATGAAACGATTCTTGTAGATGATTCTTGATCAGATTTAAGCATTCTGCCAAGCTTTTGATCCGTTATTCGAGCTGCAACCTTATTTTTGGGCGACTCTGGGCGAGGTTCTAAAAATATCGGGTGCGGGCTGGGCAGACAGGGATTAAGCGTGCCGCATCATCCGATTGTCACTGTAAAATCTACCTAACCTGGAGCATCGACAGAAAGAACTAGAAACAGGAAGCTGATATATCTACATATTGGTTACAAGACCGTGTATTTGATGGCTTAGAGATCACTGTCTATGCGATTCAGTAAAACATAGCATGGCATGGCTCTGGAGTCTTTATTAAAGCCAAGATTCAGCAAGAATCTCATTTGGTGAAGCTCGTAGTGACGGCTCGAACCTCATGAGACGTGCGATTAGCTCTGCTGCTCGCTTGATATCGTTTTTCGTGAACTCTGCTTTCTTATCGTCATCGAAATAAACCTCCTCCAACCAACTGTAAAGCCTCATACCATCATCCGGTTGGGTTGGCGTTCCTTGCATTGCTTGCCATTTGGCTTGCCATCTTGACGGCAATTCGTCATCAATGAGCTGAACCATTTGCTCAACGAGAATTGGGGGAGTTAACATTATGACATCAAATGGCGGCTGACCAGTAATAAGTTCAAAGATCTGCGCTCGTTAGTTGAGTAATGACTGAGCTCACAATACACTTACCAAACAGCCAGTGCTCCAAAGGTCAACACGGTGATCGAGCTTGTCCCCGAAAATGATTTCTGGAGCGCGCACTGGCAGCGGGGTATGTAACGTGCTTGGCGCATCGTCGCTAAGAAATGCTTCACCGAAATCAATAATTTTGATCGATGGCTCAGCTAGTATATGCTGAACCTCCTGGTGTCTAAAGGATGCAGGTCGAACAATTTGAGTAGGCAGATTCTTCGGAAGAGGCTCGTCATCGGATCCCAATGCCAAACCTGTGTCGGGCTCACCAAGCTTGGCTATAAAATCTCTCTCACTAAGTGAATGTAAGTTTGGTATCGTCAAAGCCAGATTTCTTGTATGAATATCTATGTAGTAATTTAGCGACATCAGAAGAAAGCATATAAGATATTGGCATCTTACCGCCATGGCCAATGTTGCTAGCAGAAAGGAAATCAAGCCCTTGAAGAATCTGCCTAGAGAACAACCTCGCGGTATTCGAAGGAAGTCTGAAGTCCTTGAGATGTCTCTCAACGATATCTGCAACGTTGGGACCGACAAGTTCAAGGACAAAACAATCATGTGAACCGTTGGGGCCAACAAAAGTAAAATGGTCTAACATTTTGTTCACATAATGCCACCCAGGGTGATTGTTAGGCAAAGAAGACACAGCTTGCAGCACTTTAAGCTGCCTGCTCTCTTTCGCTCCAGATGTCGTCACCTTGAGGGCAACATAAAGGTCATCTCTTGTTCAAGTTAGTGTTTGCATGGCAACCCCGGTTGTCAGACATACTTCTGGTCTTTTGCAGCCCATGTAGTAGAGTAGCTACCCCAGCCTAGCTTATGGAGGATCTTATATCGCCCACTTCCTAAGACATCGCCTAGAGCCAGGGGATGGTAGCCACCGGTGTCGTAGCGATGCAGCGGTTCTGCATCAACGCTGCATTTATATTTTTGTGCTGCCACTTGAGACTGGTGTCGACGAAACTTATACAATAGATCGAAGGAACGAAAACTGATTGACAGCGCCACAGGTCTTTGGCTAAAGGGTCTCAGAGAACTCGGTTTTATCATGGTGTTTGCGAGCCGTGGCTTGCAGTTGTAAACATGAAAAGGACCAGGCGCTTGCGTTCACCACGCGTGGAGCCTGACGGTCCGTGACACTCGTTAGCCGCCGATGAACTCGGCTTCGTCATAATCTTCTCCATCTAGCCTATGATTAGAAATGAGATGTTGGTTCTCGCTGAGCAATGGGTGCTTTTTTTAGTAAGAAGAACTCTTGCGCCGTGTCTCATGCAGGTCTGGGCCTTGCGCTGGCGGCTACAACCAACGATTCTCTGGGCCAGCTGGTCAGGCCATGAGGGGATCTCCACTTGGCGTCGTATGTGCGCATTGCGAATCGCTGATCACCGCCTTCAGAGACGCGTATGTATGCCTTAAGAGGCAAGAAAACACCGAACCTTAATGAAGGGTCTTAAAAAAACTTAGCGAAGAGAAACCTAAACTTAGGCTCAGTTAACCTAAGTATTTTTATTACTTAGGGTTAAGGTCCTAAGTTTTCTTTTTTTTTTCCTAGGTATGCTTCTAAGAACTGGGATTTTCGCTCGGTATCAGATTTAAGCCATCACTTAGGGCCACACCAACTGACATTTTAACTGAGCCTTGGCTTAAATAATTCCTTCAACATCCATCACGAACCCCAAATTCCAGCAGATGAAAGAGGCCCTTACTGTTAAAAGATAGTGTAGCCCTGGTTGGCTTAGCTTCCCTGATAATAAGGATCAGATGCTCCCTATATATATAAGTAGCTCCGCTTCCCCCATCCTATGATAGAATCAAGGCTCTTTTAACCCTCTCTTATGTGACCCTCCGCTGTGCGTGCCACACCTACTCGAAACAAGTATCGTTGTATCCAACGGTTTCGTACCGGCAATAACCTTTGCAGAGCTTGAATAACTCAATGTTCCCTTCATGATATTGTTCTTCGGGGTCGCGACGGCACATGTAGATGGTATCCGAGATATCGTGCGCTGTGAACAATGTTTCGCCGGTCGCGCGGGTGAGTTCCTTAGTGATCCTGGAGAAGTATTTGAAGGGATCTAAGATACGACTTGTTAGGGATGACCTAGACTGAGGTGGAGGAGGTAAAAGATTCACCAATGTTAAGGAGGGTTTGGCCGCAATACAAAAAGCCAGCTGTGCAGGGCCCCGCCTCTCCAAAGCCAGCCAGGGCAGCGACGAGAGCGAGTGGGAAAAAGCTAATCTTCATGTTGAGAGGTGGTAGAATGATGTGTGAAGTCTGGTTGTTTAATATTGACAGAGGTTAAATTGGCAACTTCTAGCAATGAGGGACAGGACGGCTCTTTATACCTCACCCAGCAGCTGCTAATAAGTTTGCCCATGGAGTCATAATATTGGTATTTCTTTTACTTTTGTGCCCTGGAGGCTGAAGCTTCTTTCAACCTCTCAACTTTATCACAGAGTTACCACAAAAGCATATTATTCTACTTTTGATTAGAAACCTTAATTTAACTAAGTTCTTAGATATATTGCCTTCTGAAAGAGAAGACTGAATTTCCTTGGTATAGTGGCTTAATATATCTCATTGGGATGTTAGAAGTATCAACTATCAATCAGTTTAGTTGGCAATATTCCAGGTTCTAAGGCTTCAACACTCTTTCAGCCTTATGGGATCTAGTCCCCCAAGCTAGTGAGCCTAGCCTTACTGGCTAGTTTTCCACTTGTGTCTTTAACAGGTCAAATTTGGGTTGTCATATGTGCATTCTGTATCAAGTTCAGTTAATCGCTTGGCTGGAGTAAGTCCTTCAAAGGCTCAAGGGTAGCTAGCGTGAGCCACTTCTCTTGATCTCAGTTCCTCAGGAATAGTGCCATATATCTTTTGCTTAGAGACTGGGGTATCTTGTAAGCTTGGAACTTTATGGACAATGTGATGGTGGGACCATACATTTCAACTAAAAGATCGGCTAATACCGCCCGTCTTTTCTAAGCCTCCCGAGTAGGATCAAGGAATGAATGCAGTCACTTGACAGTAAGAGCTCGATTAGAGGACAACGAAAATGAGGCACTTGCAGTGTCCATCAGTTACTGGTTATGTACAGGAACGACCAGAAAAGTAACTATGGGACGACTGCGGCCCACAAGGTTAAGTTTTAGGCTATAAACATGGGCAATGAATGATAAGATAATTTTCCCCCCCTGATATAAGCTTTTACGATAACTAATAAATCTTGCTGCAAGCCCTAGGGCATTGCGAGGAAACAACAAGTATCTTATGTTCCGGATCCGAGTATCGTCAACTTACCCTACGTTTTTCCCAATCAGAATCCCTGTAATTTGCAGGGGTCTGGCTGTTTCTTCGGACCCCGCGGGCATCCCAGACATGGCTATCTACTTTGCACGTTCGGCTGACGAACGGTAGCATCGCTCACAGTGTTTCAGGGTTTATGAGTGGCTAGGTCATGTCTCTTTCACACTTTGAAACATAGCGCTGCTACGGTGGCTCATATATGGCCGTTCGGAATTTCGGATACCCAAAACTCCTACCATGTACAGCCTCGCACAGGCCCCGCGGCACCCGATGATTTGCTGTTGCGCCCAAAGAATGCGAAGATATCGTACACGACTCTAATTGACTTGAATATTTATGTTCATCGCTTTTCCCGTCCGCGGTCGAGAACTTATAACATCAACTGGACGGACTCAACTGTACCAAATTAAACATTTTCTCCTCAGCTGCATTCTGAAACTCATCCAATAACTTCACCCTCTCATCATGGCAGTTATGGGATCTTATAATAATAGTATCTTCGATCTTCCCGCTGGTGAACCCCACAATACTCGCCCTGCAGGATACGACTTCAAGAATCCTTACTTTCCTCCACCACCAGCATACACCGCAAACAGTACACCGACCCGAGAGCAATCTACATCACAGCAAATAAACCGCAAGTCAGGGTTTGCCAACCGTCTTCACGTCCTCAGTGCCAAGATCGCTGGCCCCGTGAATGACTTTGCGAACAAGCTCGGATGCGAGACATTCATGCCTACCACTGTAGAAAAGGAGTGCGAGAAAGCAGCACGAATACTAACATCTTTCTGTGGTATGTATCCTCGATGTTGCATGAGAGGTGATGTAAGAGATAGACTGACATATTACAGAGGGAACGCCACTTCCGCCAAACGAATCATTATCAAGACGAAAGGCACTAGTCAGAATTCCACGACAGGTCCTCAGGTCAGCTGCAGGTCTTGCCATCTTCACCGCATTCCGATCAGGCGCACAATTCACCTGGGGTAGTGGTTCAGGCATTGTTGTAGCACGACAGCCCGATGGGTCATGGTCGCCACCATCTTCCTTTGCCGTCAACACCCTCAGCGTTGGCTTCATGGTTGCCATGGACATTTTCGACTGCGTGTGTGTCCTGCGGACCCCGGAAGCCGTAGCTGCGTTCACCAAACCACGAGTCTCCTTCGGCGGCGAGGTCGCTGTCACCGCTGGGCCAGTTGGTACAGGTGTTTATGTTGATTCGGCTGTTAATAGCGACGGGGCTGCTGAGCCTATATGGAGTTATGTGAAGAGTAGGGGGCTGTATGTTGGTGCGCAGATTGATGGGACTGTTATCACGACGAGAGATAAGGCAAATGAGGACTTTTATGGAGTAGAAGTCCCTGTTGGTTCTATCCTACGGGGCGAGGTTCCAGCTAGAAGGCCTATGTGGACGGAAGGATACTGGAGGCTGAATAATGTGTTACGAGAAATAGACTATGGAATGTGAAGGCACTAGATATGCTTGCTTTGCTTCTGTGCATCGTAGCAACAACATCAGCAGCTCACCTTTGATGGAGCACCACATGCTCCTAGATATGGGGTATTATTAATAATGGCAGTCTAGAACTCTTCTCAAGATAGAAACGCTATTGAGCTGTCCTTCATCAACCGTGTCTAACCATATGGAGCCCCGGATTCCGAATCCATTGACCTTACACGGCATACTGCTGCTGTGTGCTCTGACCTGACGCCTTCAGCCCAAACGGCGGTAGCAGCTGACCCCTGGCTCAGCTAGCCCCAACGGCGTTGGGCTGCATTGAAACACGGCAGTTGCTGAACCTTAAAACCTCGTTTAATCTCGTTCATATACCGCGCCATCCGCACAAGCATTATCTTGATTATCTCTTCTTTTTCCTCAACTTTCGGTCCTTGACGAATCCAATCCCTCCTACGCAATCCGAGTGGTCACCTCATTCTAATTCCGCGATGGACGGCCCAGAGCAAACCTCAGCATCTCAGATCGTCGCTCTCGGCTGCAGCATTCTCGTCTGTTTCGCGAGCACCATTTTCTTCATCCCTAGAAATGCAATACTCAGCAGAGTCGGTGCAGCAGTGGCTCTGAGCTGCCTGCAGCACTCCTTGTACACGTCCCTCTTGACATCGTCCCTGCCTCCAGCTCAAATAGCAGGCATATCTCTGTTCGGCTGGGGACTCTACGCCAATGCCGCTGAGCAGATTCTTCTATCGCGATATGACGCCGACGATGTACTCACGGTGAAGGAAAAGCAGTCTGGCCGCCATTTAAGCACTGTCACCCATTTCCTTCGTGCTGTGGGTATGTATTTTAACCTACGGCGTGTTGGCTTGCGAGGGGAGGTTTCGATGAAGCACCGAGTCTCGACAAATTCTGTGAGGTTTGTTACAACGAGGATTGTCCAATGTATTTGCTGTTATCTCGCCTTGGATGCTATCTTTCTTGCGCCGCGTCCGGAGAAGCACTTGATCACGAGAGAAAAGCAGTCATTGTTCAACCTAACGAGCCTAACCCGGGAAGACATAGCCTTTCGCTTTGCTAGTTCCCTTGGGAATTGGGTTATTGGCTATGTGTCTGTACGATTGGCCCATAATTTTGTGGCTGCGGTATCTGTTGTGCTTGGTTTGTGCAAGCCAGAGGATTGGCCGCACCTCAACGGGCCAATAAGTTCATGGTCCACTGTCCGAACGTTCTGGGGGTAAGTGATACGCCCAAAAGCCCTGCTGGGAGGTATACTAAATAACATCCAGAACGTTTTGGCATCGGCTTTTCCGCAAGGCTCTAGCTGGCTGGGGAGACTTTATTCCAGATAAAGTTCTCCAGCTCCGTCGAGGCACGCTGCTGTCACGATATTCACGCCTGACATTAGCATTCTTCGCTTCAGGACTTATGCACCGTTGCGTACATTACTTCTACCGTCTTGAGGCCGGAGAGCGGTATGAAATGGAGACATATTTCCTTCTACAGCCGCTGGCTATTATGTTTGAGGACGCGGTGCAAGCTGCAGCCGTAGACAGTCCCCTCCCAAGGCCACTGCGTTGGATAATTGGGTTTACCTGGTTCTGCATATTCACCACATGGGTGTCGCCGTCATTCCTTTATCCTACTATGCGAGTAGCAGATCCGGGGCAGTTGCTTCCATTTTCAGTCATAGGTCATCTTCTGAAGTATTAATAGACATGTCCTGTCAGAGCGGCTGCATCACGCTTGAATAACCAAAAGGACAGTCATGTAATATACTGTTTCGCTGCTTCAATCGGATACATTTCGGATTAGGAAGTTCATTATAGCTAAATATACAGTTAATAAGCCAATCGCGCTTTTACAAGGCCGGGATAATCCAAAAGCCAAGAGATAGAACTGGATCTTTGTTATGAATTTCGTTCTGCAGCCAATTGGAGACAAGGATTCTGGGGCAGTGAGAAGTCGAGTACTCAGCACTTAGGCCTTGGCAGAGGATCTCACCTTATGTGATCACAAGGGTAAAAGGTATTCTCAGTAAGCTCCTTGTCTGGTTTGGCGATAGCTCTATGTCAGCGTCGAGTACTGCGCCTTAAAGATGAACTGAAGGAGAGGATGTAGATATCATAAAATACAGTATCGAGGCGCTCAAAAATGAACTACATTCTTATCACCATTTATAACTATCAGATCAAAATTTAAACTCGCAAGCACCATAGCATCTTCCTCAAACAGCAAATACCACCAATTCATTTCATCCTAAGCTTCATATACCCAAGATGGTTGCCTTCAACACTCTTCTCACCTTTGCCGTCACACTTGTCCCTTTGGTTACTGGCGCTGCCCTTCCCACTCTTGAAGACTCCTCCCTCTCCAGGCGTCAAAACCAAGACAAGTCCTGGGACGACTACCACCGCCAAAACGGCGCATTTGCAAGACAAGGCCTATGCCTCTTCTACCTCGACCCATCTCCCCGCGATGGCGCATGGGCATGCGGCATCTACTGCAAAAACGACCACACCGAGATCTGCACCACCGTGCACCCCAGTAAATTCACAAACGACATGCTAGGCGCAAACCCAGACGGTGAACGCTATGTAATCGGGAATTGTCAATGTGACACTTCAGCCGCGGACTTCCTCGCTACAGCTACTGTTGATTTCACGGCTAGAGGTCTTGATAAGGGGTTTCGAGAGATTGGCAGTGTTACCTGTGAGATTATGGTGAATGTTATGAAGGAGGCTGTTTTTGCGAGCACTTATGCTATTCCTGGTGTCGGGCCTGTTGCTACTGCTGCTAGGACTGTCGCGAAGGGTGTGAAGTTGGCGTCTAAGACACAGGGTGGTAAGGATCTGTGGGCGGATGCTGTTAAGGAGTCTTGTAACTTTCGTCGGGATGATGAGTTGCTGGACAAGGGCTTTGGAATCTTCGAGGGAGCTCCTGATGAGTTCTAAGAAGTTTGAGGGCAAGTTCCTTTCGCTGCAAGAGTTTTATTTCATAGACGTCTTTGCATTTGGTTCGAGATCTGGGAAAGTAGCATATAGATTGTGTTTGTTTTGGTAGATAGATTATGGTAGAACATAGATTATTTCTTTTGTAGAATTTCGAGTCCATTCGACTTTATCAACTTATTCTGCTGTTTGCGATACTCAGTTCGATGAAATTCAAGTACCCAAGCTGTAACTTGTATCCGCCTTACACCTTGTGTCGCTTGTCTGGTAGTAGGAAGTATTTGAACTGCCAGTGCTTGTCACGGCTGTGTAAGGAAACGTCAATGACTTGCAGCATAAAGTCAGTGCAAACATAAATATGCATTAGGGGACGGCATAAAACTGGGCACGTGAGGCACTGACGATAGCCTCATTTCTCGCTTGTCAGGCCTCATTAAACCATCTGTCACCCAGGGAACAAATCACAACTTGAGCCATAAACCACTTACGACATCATGTCCAAGGCATCTGAGGCCAGCGCATGGCCTGGAGCTCCTCCTGTCGCTGAAGACGGCTTTGCATTCGCCGACGGTGTATTTTTCGCCCAATCCTCTGGGCAGAACCGTCATCGGCGTGCCACAGCAACCGAGCTCAAGGAGCATTTCACCTCTGGCAACGACAAAGATCACCCCGCGCACTGGTTTGAGGCCCAGCTCATTCACTATGGTCTCCCACCATCCAAGACCAAGTCTGTCGCGCGCATGCGATTGTTTGATGCTGTGAATGCAGGTAGTCTCAAAGTGCCAGCTAACGTGAGCAAACTTGAGACCTAACTGAAGAAGGAATGGACAAAGAACGATCGCGAGGCGAAGAAGGGTGCGGCGAGCAAACCTGTTGCGCAAGCGACGCCTGTAAAGACTGAGACGAAGAAACCGACTGCCGCGAGTGCCAAAAGAAAGGCAGACGACGACGAAGGTAACGCGACCGCCAAAAAGCCAAAGACCGTTACACCCAAGACTGCGACACCAAAGGCAAAAGCGCCAGCCAAGACACCAGCACAAGCACCCGCTAAAAACACGGCAACGACAGCGGCAAAGGACCCTGAAACGGGCCCCGCACCGACACCAGCCCGAAAGCTCCAGACTGCACGCTGCGTCAGAGGCGGTGCATCTCAATCCGCTGGCAGAGGCGCAAGCACTGCTACACCAGAGCCAGTAAAACCACGAACTAAACAGACTGCACCCCGAGGAAACGGTTCGCGGTGGTCAACTGGCCAAAGCCGACAGATACCAAGAGACCCTTCTCCCGAACCTCTCAGATTCGCAACGCCTCAGACTGCTCGACGCGGCGGCTCTTTTGCGGCCCGGGGACGAATACCCGCTCCGTCCAACTACGATGATGCTCCACCCCCATACTCGGAATTTCCATATCAAGACGGAATTTCCATATCAAGCTCGGATGAGGACAACGGCAGCGATGACGTCGTCGAGGTCAGCCTCGCACCGTTGGGTCTCTTGAACGGTGATTACGAAGTTGAATCGCGCGATGTGACCAAACAATGGGATTTTGACCCTGACGAGTTCCAATTGACTCTCACCATCGCTGGCAATCGACTCTGGGGAAGATTCAACCTCGGCGTCTACGAAGGCGTACTCCTCATTGAAGAACGACCCATGCGCTCATCGCATGATCGCGTCTGGTTCAAATGGCGGGGTCGTGAAGATCAGGGACCTGTAATTTACGGGGATCGCAACCAAGGTTGGATGGAGTTTCTTGGCGACGGTCGCATTGAGGGTTGGTTGGACCATCAATCTCTCTCATTCCAGGCTCGTCGACTGCCTGGGCAAGGAACGCGCAGTAGCATTGATGCTCGCGCTCTGCAGGATGAATGGAACGGGTATTCATATCGTTTGTACGAAGAGGAGAATCGGGCGCGGTGGCGATGAGCTTGATTCGTTCCCGCGGGTGAGAGGGCAGAATTGGTTACATGTGACGCCGATCACTGAAGATTTTGAGATGTTGGAGTTGAGACTTTGGCACAGAACATTGCGGTTTTTCAATATTGTCGGAAGAGAAACTGGATATAATAAGTGTCCTTGTTAATAGTGAAAAACTTTTAATACACCGCTTCTATGTATCGACTGGTCAAAGCACACGGCATTGTCCGAATGTTAGTGAAAGGCCTCACTGTGAGACGGCCAAGCGGAGCAACACGGAAGGGACAAGGATCACTCGCAGCGCCCAGCTTTTCTCAACTTTGGGGGTTTTAAAAACAAGAATTTTCCCATTTCCTTTCTCACCTGTACCTCCAAACGTCATTCTCTCTTTTTAAACCCGGCCAGAAAATGCATCATGAGTGCAATTCGAGGCTTTCTCAACGCCTTCAAGGCCCGCAACCCCCCAATCACAGGGATAATCAACCTTAAACCCCTCAGCGACTCCAACGCCCGCGTGGGGAGAGCCTTTCTCGAGCGCTGCAACCCCTTTAGAGACATCCCCAAAGACGCGAGGCTTGAGAACACACTATGCGAAGTACGATACATCGATCGTGTTCTCCGCGACGCTCTTGTTCCTACGTCGTTGCCGGGTGATGATTATAACTTTTGCTCGAAATTGCTGCGCAGTTTGGAAACGAGGCGTGATTTAACGTGGTTGGTTCTCAGGGAGACGGATATAAGGGATACGATTGGTGCTATTGCGAGGAGAGGTGGACGAAGGGCGCCTATTCCCGAAGAACCTCACGATATTCATAATCGCGCGAAAGCCCTTGAGAGGCATTGGTCTGCGCTGGAAAAATGCCACGCCAAGCTTCGAGAATGGGAGCCGAAATACGCGACGCAATCACAGCCGCCTCTTTTAGAAGAAGAGGAAGCGTCTGTTCTTGAATTAAGCGACGAACAGGCTGCGCATGCAGAGATTGAATATCGAGAATGGCGCTCCGATCACGATAGAAAAGTATCGTATTTAAAGCTGAATCCGCCTGAACCCGCAGCTTTCATACCCGTTGAACGACGAGATATTCAAACGGATGAGACGTGGAAGATACTTCCGCCTTCGGAGAGCGAGATTGGGATGAGACTTTTACCAGTTTGGACGCCGATTATCTTTCAGGAGGTGCCTATTGATTGGGAGGGTCCTGATTCGAGTTTGAGGGGTACTGTTGGGGAGAGGAGGAGGAGGGATGAGTTTAGAAGGAGGGAAAATGATAGGAGGGAGAGGAAGTTTGAGTTTCAGAAATGGCTTCGTGAAGAGATGAGTAGGTCATGATGTTTGGTTTGAATTTCTGGAGTTTTGGTTGGGTTTGTGACCTGGAGTATATAAGGTCTTGGTATTTGCGTATAAGCTTGATATTCAACATACATCGGCATATACAACAAGAGCAGAGGGGACAGGAGCATATTTATCTATGCTAGATATATAAGATGGGCTATGGTGAGATATACCTACAGCGCCAAACAGCCGAGTCCTAGGTTTTTATATATAAACAAGAGCAGGGACACAAGGGCGATCACAGACAAAAAGTTACTGAAGTAACGCTATGGGTTCTTGTTTAACAACAAGAGAGGGTTTCATAACAAAGCCACAAGTTGGACAAAATAGCAACCAAAACACCCTACTGGAGGACTCCTGACGAGCAATAGTTCATCACAACCCGCGAATCATCCCCCAACGGCATTTGTTTAACTTTCCACCGGAGTGCAACGCTATCCCGCACACGGTCTGACGTTTTGAACATCCGATGCCTCAAAGTCAATCACACACCGAAGTAGCATTCTCCAACCTCCTCCTCACATTTTCTACTAAGAACAAGCTTCTTCCACAAAACTCTAAGCGAAGCCTCAATTGGTCATCGAACTTTTGTCACACGGCCCAGCCAATGGGATCCTCCCGCGCGCCGATCGACACGAAGAGCTTATCATACTACGATGCTCGATATCACGAACCCCGCAAATAGCTGCATTAGGAAGGCACAGATAAGTATTCATGCCGAACTTCCGTGCTCTGTGTTGTGTACCCTTGTGAGTAGGACTTTATCATAGCAAAAGTTCCTCTGATTGTCGGGGAACTATTATGTATGACTCTTGTATAAATATCAACCGTGCTGCCTGTCTTGTCTGGCAGTACCGGGCCTTCTTTTCAACTGTAAACGAATCTCCTACGTCACGATGGGTTTGAAAACAGCTCTTTTGTCGGTCTTGGGCTTCGTTGCCCTGACGAGTGCTTCGGTTATTCATCCTCGTACTTCCAAGCCTGCATATTCTCAGTACTACAATAAGAAGACTTCTCGTGAGTTGATAACGCAATGAACTTGATTCATGGTACTAAACATTGGCCAGCTTATTATGTTCCTTCTACTGGAATTCCTGAAGTCTCATTTGATATTGGTGAAAGCTATGCTGGTCAAATCCCTGTTGATTGGAAGAAGACAGGCTCCAAAGATCCCAAGTTCTTCTATTGGTTCTTCCCGACTGTTAATCCAGCCGGAAAGGACGATGTTGTGATTTGGTTCAATGGAGGTCCTGGCTGCTCCTCTTTGGAAGGTAATTGAAACATTGATTTGATTGATTTATGACTGACGCGACATAGGTCTCACGCAAGAGAATGGCCCGTTCTCGTGGAAGTATGGAACTTACAAGCCTGTACCAAATGCTTGGTCATGGCACAAACTCGCCAACGTCATTTGGTAGGATCTCACCCTTCAAAAAAGCATCTTGGCCTGCTGACAATGATTTTAGGGTTGAGTATCCCATTGGCACCGGCTTCTCAACCGGTCACGTAACAGCAAAGAACAACACCGAAACAGCAGCCCAATTCGTCGAATGGTGGAAAAACCTCGTCGATACCTTCGGCCTCCAAGGCAAGAAACTCTACATCACTGGCGAAAGCTACGCCGGTGTCTACGTCCCCTACGTCGGCGCCGCTATGCTCGACAAGAAGGATACCAAGTACTTTAACGTCAAGGGTGCTCTTTACTACGATCCTGTCATGCCGTATGCTGATAAGTTGCATCTCGACCATGCTGCTTTCCCAGGTTTCTTCAGACATTGGGAGAGTGTCTTTGCGATTCCGGATAAGAATAAGAAGATTCTCGATAATGATAATGAGAAGTGTGGGTTGGATAAGTATCGTGAGGCTCATCTTACGTATCCTCCTCCTCCGGCGCCCTGGAAACCTGTTCAGGTTAAGGGATGCGACATCACCGCTCATTTCGATGAGATCAGCACTGTCATCAACCCCTGCTTCAACGTTTATCACGTCCAAGATACCTGCCCGGTTCTTTGGGATGTACTCGGCTTTCCTTCGGTTCAGTACACTCCTCCTGGCGCAACACTCTTCTTCAACATCCCCGGTGTCCGCAAAGCAATCCACGCCCCAGCTGCCCCCAAAGAATGGGCATCATGCTCAGGCCCCGTCTTTGTCGGCGACGACGACAGATACGACCCCGCGGAGCACGAGGGGAAGTTCCAAACTCTCGTTGAAAAGACCAACAACGTCATGATCGGATCTGGCATGGCTGATTATATCATCACTTCCAACACAACTGCCCTAGCCGTCCAGGGACTCAAGTGGAATGGCAAGCAGGGTTTCCAGACTGCGCCGAGTGCAGAGTTTGTTGTTCCGATTATTAACAACACTGAGAGCAATGTTGAGAACTGGGCGGGTGGTAGTGTTCAGGGATCGGTCCACTCGGAGAGAGGGTTTACTTTGGCGACGGTCAAGACTAGTGGGCATATGGTTCCGCAGTATGCGCCGCCTGCTGCGTTTAGACAGCTGGAGCATATGCTTGGACGGGTGAAGTCACTTACGGATGCGGAACCGTTTTCCGTTAATATTTCTACTTCTTTCAAGTGGCCATACTAGATAATGTGGTATTTAGGGGATCTAATGCAGAGAAGCTGCCTGAATGCATCGATTGACGCTACTGCAGCTCTAATTCATACCGCATCGTGACTTGATTCTTAGAGGTTATCAACCGACTTTCACCTTTAGGTCACGTCCGTTAATGATCTATCTTTCTTCTAGTTCGGACCACCATATAGTCTCGGCCGACGCTACCACTGGCAACCTATGGCCCTTAAGGAAACAGATTGGCCACTGACTTCACCGACCAGAGGCCCCTGCTGGGTGAATTTCTCGCATCTGTCCCATCTCCCCACATGAGAACCACAGACGCTCTGTGTGACTGGAAGAAAAAGAAGCTTAAGTATGATAAGGCGCGCCGCTAGTGTATTGGGCCTGGATGCCAAGACTAATGTCGATGGCGTAGTTGAGTATTCCTTAGTCTTGGCAGATCATGATTTGAAGCTCCCGGCTTGACACTCATTAGTTCTAGCGTTGACACTTGTAAGTGGGCTTTCGTTTCCGGCTGCCGATATAGGCCTGGCTGTTGGTCCTTGAACATCATTCAATTGGGCGAGAAAGGATTCAGTGGAGATGTCATTTGCACCTACGATTGCACAGGAACGTGGAGTGACTTCACCACTTGGACAAGTGAAGTTGTCAAATGACGATGTTCAGCCTTCATGCCAAGACTAACGACCGTGGCATAGCTGAGAGGTCTTTAGACGAATTTAATCGTATCATGATACCAGAGGCGTGGTGCTATCTAGTACGAGTCCCGACTACTCGGTATACTATTGCTTTCAACGCAAGCCACAAGCGACATCAGAGCGGTCTCGCCCATCTAGCTCACGTATCAATGAGACAATTCCTGTGAGCTTGTTGAGAAAATTGTTTTCCAAAACAACATATGCTTTTTGGGCCAAGAAGTACTTAATGCCATGGTTTGCCAGGCACTTAAGAGATTATCATTTCTACTGGCAGAATAAATCTTTGTAGTCACAGACACATCATGAAGCTCTCTTGTCTGTTGCCATTTGTTGGACTGGCCCAAGCAGTTCCTACTGCAGATCCTTCTCACCCTTCTATTTTTGATAATCCTACTATTCCTGTTGGAGACCCGGCCTCGTTAGAAGACCTGCCCGGCTTGTCTCACATCCAGCGAGCTGCAGCTGCAACCCAGCAGACCTTTCTCAATGTCTCATACTGCGAGGTGACCGTCAAAGGTGACCAAGGCTTCTGGCAGAGTTGGCTGGCACATGACACCACTGGTCATCTGTACGTCACTCAAGGGATTCCCTCTCCTGGCACAAAGAATGGCGACAATATTTACGACGTGTATTTGTAAAGCGGGTCTTTCGGACAGGGAGGATACATCACATTCGCCACCAACAAGTACCTACTTCCGTTGCCATACAAGATCGGTGGCCCCAATGTCGACTACGCCAAAGTCAGCATGACAGACAAAGGTTACATCCTTTCTGAGCCTGACTACTCCAATATCGACAAACCTGCAACCAACTCACCGCTGGTATTCTACTCTGAGCGTAGCATGAACCTTGGTAAGAGCTATGGGCCACCCACCAGAGATGTGGCCTCTGGTAGATCATATCTTGGTGTGAAGATAAGCGATAAGGGAATTGTTGATGGAATTGTTCAGCTGATCGGCGAGCAGAATGGGGGACTTCGGTACATTGCCCGTATTGCTGGATGGTGCAGGAACGTTCCTACCCCTGTCATCGCTTGACCTGACTGAGTTTTGACTCAAATGCCGCTTCAAGGTCTTTAGTCCCCAGGTCCTAGGAGCATGTCAAGGTTCTGAGCAACAAACTTGAAGCATTTGCACGATGGTAACTTGATAAGTGATGGATAGTAGGCTCCGGTTCTATAAAGGATTATTTATCTGTGAAATCTATATTGAAGTTGTGAATGGAATGAGAGTTGAATAAGTGATATGAGAGTATGATCAGTGGTACACAACCTAGCAATGCACACATTGTTCTTGGATCTACGTCCATGGAAGTGAGGGTATATCTAGTTCTTGCCCTTATAAGCAAAAGCAATCCCCATATAATCCACAAGAGTCTTGGACAGGAACTTCTGAAGATATGAAGGCTCTGCAGTTCCAACAAGTTGCTCCACTGCCTTCATGGCAGCCGCTGGCAGACCAAGAGCCTTGAGGAGTTGAGGGTAATCAGTGAATGATCCATGAACAGTATCCTTGACGGCAATCTCCTGCTTGGGTCCTCGAAGCTTGGCAAAGAATTTCTTCCAGGTTGTATCCTCCTTGCTGTGGTTAGGACGACCGATGAGGAAGAATGGCTTGTCGAGGCCCTTGCTGAGAGCTGGTTCGAAGATCTGGCCGTCCAAGTCCATTCCACCGCGGATCCTGCTGTCTGATACCATTGCTATAGCTGCGCTGGCGCCACCGAGAGAGTGACCGAGGGCAACGATCTTCTTGTTATCGATTGAGCCCGGAAGACCCTTGAAGACCTTCTTTTGGAAAGAAGGGCGCAGAAGCTCTGAGATGGTGAAGGAGATGTCCTTTGCCTTGACCTATGAAGAGTTAGCAAAGCCCTTGTGTAATATGAGACGATAGAGATATACATACCGAACCCAACTGCAGGTTAGATTTCGCATCATCAGGGATATTTCCTCCCTTGATGATCTTTCCATCAGGAAGCTCGACAACGGAAGGATCGTAAGGATGATCAATCAGAACCACGATGTTTCCATAACTCGCCAGCGAGCGAGCCATCAGGCTGTAAATCAACCTAGAGTTTCCAGCGCCAGGTGAAAAGACAGCGACGGGGAATGACTTCTTCTCACTTCCACATCCCTTCTGGGCAATAGGAGTCTTGCAGACCTGGAACTCAAGAGCTGAAAAGGTATCATTGGATAGACCCAGCTGTGCTACCTGATGTCCATATGCTTTGGCAGTAGCGGGCGGCATGTAGGGGACAGCCTTGTTGGCGCAAGATGCTGAGTCGACGGGCCAGAAGATCGAGGCTAGGACTTGTCGATGACCTTTCTTGGAGTCATACGGATCGATGCGGCTTTTGTCGGTCATGCCTTCGATGCGAAGGGCAGTGCCGTATGGACCGCTTGGTTTGGGGAGAAGGATGGCATTTCCAGCCCCAACGAGAGAGAGAAAGAGAAGAGAGAACTGCATAGTGAAGATGTCTTATAAAGAACTTGGTTGTAGGGAATGAAAGAAAGTAATGTGAGTTTGGAAGGTTGATGAGATTGTTGAGAGAGATGTCGATGAGAGGGATAGAAAGGCATCTTATAATCAATGAAAGATATACATCAATAAGTACGGATAGCATCGAAGTTTTCGTACTAGATGCCAAAGCTCGCAGGAATCGTTACATTATCGGTAAAGCTCCAACCCAAACACGTGGGATCTTCCATAATCATTCCAGAAACACAGCCTCTACCATACTCGAAGCAGTTAAGTTCAAGCGAACTGACATTTCCCGTCCCTTCTGCCAACAACCGTTTTCTGCCCGACCTTACTCGCCGACGAAGATGAAGTTCAGCTCCCCGCCAAGCTAACACCATGATTGGCTCACAGCACTAGCGTCGCTCAATTGTTTCCAAAAAGGGTATCGCGAACATGCCAAGCTCATCTCGCACAATTGATACCACTTTGAGTATAAACCCAAGCACATCCCCTTGCCGAGTCACCATCTGCATCAACTCATCACAAACGACAAGGAAGATGGAGAAAATGCCGGTTGGACCATTTGATAGACGCAAGAAACGATCGCGGTGCCTTGCATGTGCTGCAAGCCATCTCAAGGTAAGTACCGACAAATTCGTCATCGTACATGGCTGATCCTTGTGATGCAGTGTTCTGGAAGTGTTCCGTGCAGTAATTGTGTGAGGAGGAGGGTTGACTGTGCTTTTGAGAAGCAGAAGGCTAAGCAGATCTGGATCAATCAGGATGAGTCGGGTAAAAAGACTGTGGCCCGCGTTTCAGCTGGTGCTTGCAAGAGTCAGCCTCGATTGGTCACCATCGCTACGGGCGATCAGATCTACTATCTTTCTCACTACTTCGACACGTTTTTGAGGAGAAACAACTGCAATCCAAAAGTCGACATCTTCACTGATGTAGTAGGTTTTATGAAAGATCAAGAGTCGGGGACGTTTCTTCACGATGCTGTTCTTTCGTTGGGGGCGATGCAGGCTGTTAAGTTGAACGCATCAGAGGGTGTTGACCCAAGCAAGACTTACAGCTTGGCTGTTCATTACTACTCCAAGTCCGTGCTAGGTTTGAGAAACGCTCTTGAGAAGTTTGACCAAGAACCTAGCGCCCGGCATCGCATCTTGTGGACTACTCACTTACTTGGTCTGTTCGAGGTAAGTGGTTTTTGAAGACACTTCATTATGGCCAAGCTAACACAGTGAAGCTCATGACTGATTCAACCGGCGAAGGTTGGATACAACACTTGGTCCACGGCACTTCCAAAGCTCTTGTCGCTGCTGGTCCAACATCATGCCAATCAGGCTATGGACAACGCTTTTTCACTGAAATACGAATATTCGAAGTCTGTCGGGCTATAATATTCAACGAGTCAACATTTCTTGCAAATGCAGATTGGAGATGTCTCACACGCGACATGAGGGCCAAACACCAAGGCAGCGATTCTTTGGATGAACTTTTGGATCTCATCGTCTCATGCTCAACTCTTCGTGTTCGGTAAGTGATCCCTTCTTCTATGAAGCATGGATTTTAATGATTCATCTTAGGGCGATTGACCTTATCTACCACTCGGACACAGATGCTATCGGTCTCCCAAAACGTCTCGACGAGGCTTTTGATGTTGCTCAAGAAGGCTTCCGGCTAAGGCAATCTCTCATCGACTGGGAAGCCAAGGGCCGGCGCGCAAAACAAGAGAATGCGAGTGGCAGCTTCGCATCCTTGAGCAAAGCATTCTTCGCTGCTACAAGTATCTACCTCTCCGGTGTCTTCGACTACGAAATTCCATATTGGCAGGACAAGGGTATCGTGGCGCCCAATTTGAGTGAAGAGGAGATACAAATGCATGTCGTCAACATATTGACTCATACAAATACCGTTTTGTATAATTCTTCGATTTCACCGTTATTAGTACTTTTTCCACTGCGAGTTGCGGGTGCACGGTCTTGGCAGAGCTGGCAGCAGGATTGTATCATGCAGAATCTATTGGTCGTTGAGAGGACGTTTCCTGTTGCAGCGGCTTTTAGGGCTGACCTGATGGGAGTATGGGCTCGGATGAGTCCGCCAGCATATTCAGATTCGCCTTTATCTACTTGATAGGACTCTCAATATTCATTACAGCGTTTACATATAGAATGTACTCCACCCTTGTTACACTTTTGCGAAAATATGCCTCAGACGATCTCCTGCCTGGAACAAGTGTTTCCGTGTACTGGGATTGTGATCTTGGCAGCTGACAATCGTCCTACATGGCTGACTTGATCTCACAAGGATTAGGCATCAATCAGACAGTTTTAACTCGCGCATCATGTGATATCACCCAGCAGCAGCCAACACAACCAGATTGAATGAGGCCAACCATCATGCGACAGGCAAACAAACACAGCCACAGACGTATCTCAAGTTATTCTTGCAGCAAGAGTTGCACTGCATCTGCAAGATCTCAAGATCAAGGCCCTACAATATGCCTGCTCAAATACTTACAGTTGAATACTCCAACCATATTTACGCAGAAGAATAGCATGATATAATTGTACATCGATCCCTAGTCCATCTGCCTTGGTCCCCGTCACGGCCCGCTCAAAAAGGGTCTCTGATCATCCCCCGGTCTAGGGTGGATCAGCAGACACGTCACACTGCTCACCCCGTCCTTCGTTACAGAACCAATTAACGATGCCCCGGATTTCCTACAGCGCCTGTGACATGCATGCCATGGCGTCATGCCGGTCCCTGGGGCCTGTTTTACCTGTCGCTAGCTTATCTGCATCTTTCTTAAGAGGAGCCCTGTACCTGAGCAATATTTGCAAAAGTGCAGGTGAGATTTGGTACTTTTATTACGAGCAAAATGCCAAAGAAAGCTCCTTCGTTGAGGTCCTCTACTAGACCTAAACCTCAGCCTGCACCAACACCAGCGCCGGCGCCGAAGAGACCGCCTCTTAGAACGCCGAGCGCGTCTTACTCGAGACCCCCACCAAGTCATCCGCCACCAACGATTAAAAATGAGGGACCGTTGAGACCTCCACCTGGAGTAGGCGCTGCACAAAGATCAAGGTCTTATGAAGCTGAGAGTCGGCGACCGCGATATCCTCCTTCATCAAGCCCGAGGCAATCTTACTATGAACGACCAAGACGGAGGGACTCAGGCTTCAGGTCTGTGTCGCCTCAAGCGAGACCACCTCCACCTGCGCCTGTGCAGCGAGCGCTGAGACGACGCATGACGAGAGATTCGGATTTGATGTCGGAAGATGAGAGTAGACCTACGTCTCGTCGTAGATCTCCGACTCCAGAACGACGTCAAAAGCGGCGACCTCATGGAACTGAAACACCACCGTTCCAACACTCCCCAAAGCCTGCGGTTGCACGTCCACCCATGAGGTCTTATCCGACGGATAGTTCGCGACCTGATCCAAGGAGACGTCCATCTTATGAGCCGCCGCCTTCACCAAGACGTCCGCCTGGGGCGGGAAAGAGATCACCCCCGTCAGCTTATAGGCCAGCACCTCATTTAGCCGCCGACATGCTGAGAGGCCGACCTCGATCAAGAGGAGACTCGCCGCTTCGGTCTCATGAAACGCACGACTCGGCGACAGGCAGGAGACCTAGCTATTCCAGCACTGCTAACTCACAGCCTTCCTCTCGAAGACATTCTGTCAAGTCTCCAGAGCAAAAGGAGGCCAAACCTACCGAGAAGCCCGCAGAGAACGAACCAAAGAAGAAGGGCTTCGACTTCATGAAACACTTCCCTCAAGCGGTCGCTGCATACGCTGGTATCGAAGCACTGGGCAAACACGCCGACACAGCCAAAGAATGGACAGATTGGTTCATGAAGCTTCAAAAGACCCCGGAGGAGATACATGAGCTTTCGGCAAAGGCGACAACAGCAAGAGATACAATCACCCAGATCCAGAACACGCTTGAGGCACGACCTGACATCATTGAGGGAGATGATGCGAAGCCTATGAGGAGGCAGATTGATGAAGCAATCAGGAATGCGACAGCTGCTCTCGATGAGATGACGAAGCTGCTTCAAGAGATTAGCAGTGATGGGCTTGAGGGGACGATGTTTGGTGGCCTTGAGGAGTTTTATAACTCTTACAAGTATAAGGATGAGTGGGAGGAGAAGATTAAACTGGCTGATGGTGAGCTGGAGAAGCAATTGGCTGCTCTTAGCAAGCTAATGGTCAACATTTACTCGTAAGTTGCACGCCGCCATACTGTATCTTACCATACTGACAGTTATCGCAGGCGCGCTCTAATGAAACCTGCTCCTCCCGGCCTTAACAATCCAGTACCACCGCCAGCTCCAGGGCAATCTTCAGATTCTCCCGATGCGCGACGCTCAAGTACAGCACAGGCTAGTTCAAAGTCCAGAGCGGGCTCAATTGACTTGGACCCTCCTCCCGTGGGTCGATATCGGAAGTCAGTTGATGAGGATGCTGTGAGGTCCGCGCCCTCTGATGTGTCAACTGAGCCCAAGGTTCAGACTGCGAAGGATGCGGTGCCGAAGGTCAAGCCAATGGAACCTGAGAATGATGCTGGTGAACCTGAGGCTCAGCAGAATACCGATGGAGCTCTTCCTGAGTCTCCTAAGGGTGTGAAGCTCAAGGTTGACGATGACCTGGCTGATCTCCCAACACCATCACCCAAGGCCGAACCTGCACAACCAGTAGAGGTGCCAAAAGTGCCAGAGGTTCCATTGAAGAAAGAAGAGCCCACAGGCATCAAACCCGCGCAACCAACGCCAGCGGAAGCCAAGCCTCCAAAGCCACCAGCGCCCATAGAAGACCCCGAAGAAATCCTCCTCGACGCGGCCTGGAACGGCGACATCCAAGCCTGCAAC
>JAAOAO010000239.1:0-62828 GCA_013396005.1 Fusarium napiforme | reverse complement strand
GAGGGAGGTGGTATGCTAGTCGCACTGGCGCTGTAACGTATACAACACAATAAAAACAAAATTAGGTGTGAGTGCATGACATCCCCGGGGGGAATTACCAGGCAGTAAATCCCGATCCAAGGTGCTGATGGTGACGGAATGTTTGGGTAATATCAACAACTGGGCGCAATTGAAATCAAGGTATGTTATGGGAGTGATTGGTACAGAAGATCGAGGCGAGCGGCATGTTAAGATGCCTGGTCTGTGATAATGCAACCCCCCTGCTTATTCCTGCCATGTGTGGCACGCGTGAGGTTAGTTGGCGTGAGGAATCCAAGGGGAAATCCAAGGGGCAGGTCAGTGAGTGATCTGCAATCTGGCAGAGATCTGAGGCCCCAGCAGCAGAGACCTTGCAGGTTCATTCACTGATCGGGCGACTCATGCAGAGAACACGTTTGTTATCGAGACGTGCATCGAGACAATAGAGTCGTGTAAGTGCAGAAGTGCGTTTAAACTGTTGCTAAAGTAGACACCTAGCTATCACTATCGAAAGTTTTGACTGCCACTAGGGAGGGGCCGCCAGAGATCCCATTGACAGTTGACACTCGATCGGACGCTATCTTCTGCCCCTGTGTTTTTTTCCGGGAGAATTTCCGCAGAGTGCTAACTCTTCACATAGATCAGTGGTCACTGACTCGACATCCCTGCTCCTCCATTGACTGTACCTCAGCCAAGATGCGGCACAGTCACACCCACAGCAATGCAAGCTAAGTAGCCTCGATCTCAGGGTACAGGAACCGGGAAGTGTGGTGGGTGCTTGGAATTGCTTTTCTTGGCTTACCAGAGGCTGGTATCAACCTCGCGTCATGTCATAGCGCACTCCATGTGAGGCGCATGATGTGAGCTTCAGCTGTCGGCTCCATCTACTACGTGGAGAATTGACGAGGCGGGTTGAAGTGTTGATAGGCTATACATCAGGGTATCGGGCTAATGGAACATCGATCAAGCTTAGGTGATCTGCGCAGACAGAACAGGGGCAGTGTCTCGCGGCATTGTTCCGTGGCTAGCGTAGCTACTAACATTAGGCTTGCTACCTTGACGGACACTACTGTACCCTCGCCTAGCAAGTATCCTTGGAGCCAATCAAGCATCCCTTACATATGCATGAGTCCCATTTCGACTGATTTGATTTGCGAATCGGAGCCTTCAAAAGCGTTCGGAGACATCGTCCGGATGATTTGTATGGTGCCGCTGAAGACAGCGAGATAACGTGAGTACATAATGATGTTTTTCTGTGCTCTATCATACAATTTGAACTTGAAATTGAAGAAATAACAGTGATGATAATGCTTAATACAAGAATAAAAGAAGCTCCCAACTGACTCGTCATCTGGGATTATAATATACAATATACAGTCCAGCGCTGTTCTTTCTTGTAATTTGCGACTCCCCTCCCAAACCTGTGAGATTGATTTCCCAAAATGGAACAATTGAATCCTAGAAAATACGTCAATATCCGCTGCATATGCTCAACCCTAAACTCGCCAATCTTGTACTGTCATCCCTGTAATCCCCTTGGACCTGCATGTTACTCGTCGCTTCCTGGTACGATCCTCTTCTGCAATGATAGCCACCGCGGCAGGGACAAACTTGATGCTGCGATACCGCTTGTTATGGCGCGCATGCAGCCTTCGGTGAGTCTGAAGATTGTCATAGCGATTGAATTGATCCTTTCCGCAAAACTCGCAGACGAAGTTGTTCTCTCCTTCACTGTGATGCCTGTGTTTTGTCAGATATGCGTCTGGTGGGGATCAAGTTTGCGATTGAACGTACGTTTGCTTATGGCGCTTGAGGTGCTCAACGCGCCGAAAAGCTTTGTTGCATCCTGGGAAGTCACATGCGCCCGTTGCCTTTTTGATGACTCGGAAAACACAACTTTCGTTTGCTTGCTTCGTTGACTTCGGAACCTTCCGTTGAAGAGACATTGCTGTCTCGTCTGCGAGGCTGTGCCTCTCTGGCGGAGATTCCGTCTCACAGATCGATCCGGAGTCCCGCAGCGGACAAGCACTGGGTGGGTAGGGGTCTTGGCCAGTGCAGTTTGAGACATCTGAGACCCGCCTCTCAGAAGCCATTGAGAACGGGCTGTCGCTGGAACATGACAATGAAGGCATTGATGCAATGCTCCCAGAACGAGATAGAGCTTGCGGGCACGGTACCGCACCGACATTGAAGTAACTGTCGCTTGTTCCAGGTGTGCTGGGCAATGGGAATGGACTGATTGGACCGACTGGACTGACATCGACCTTGCCTGTATACGACAGGTGCTGATAGTCCATGTCGGCGTACTGTTGATGTATAAGATGCTGATATGGTAAGCCTCCGGTTTCAGAACAGGTACTGTCTGACATGAATGAAGAGACCGGGCATGTCGTATTTGCCCAGTAGTATGCGTTATTGTAGAGATCGTTGTAATCCAAGGGTATTGATTCCATCCAGTCTGATCTAGGTGACGAGGTAGGGGTGACAGGAGCATCAGGTGACGAGGCAAAGGCAAAGGCTGTGTCGATTGGGACAAAGCACTGGCCCTCCATGTTGATGGTATTGTCCATGCTGAGCGCAAAGTCAAGCTAGGGAACTGATCTGGTGCGAAAGACTCAGTTCTTGGAAACCTTTGATATAGACAGTCAAGCGGTTTGAACACTATTGCAAACAACCCAGATATAATAGAGGATGTGGGCTCTTAAGAATGAAGCGTACAGCAGATCTTGCCTCTAACATTGCCTCATCATGCAGTGTGAATTCACAGCATCATGACAGAGGATATGCATCACATACAACGGCTCAGCCTGAGACAAAAGAAGGCTGCCACTCAAAAGGCCCGAAGAGTATTGATAACGGCCTCAATCCATGTTATGGCGGGAATTCACATCTGGCCGCGATCGAGATCTTGGGTTCCATCAACACGTAGCCATTGTCAATACAGCAGTTCTTTTTCAGCTGGGTTGTCCCTTTGGCATGTCGATCAGGCTAATTCAGGGTCTTGGCAGGGCCTGATCATTTGCCAACCATTCTTTCGGCTCGGGTTGGATGCATATGCCATTGTGGCAGGACCATGCAACCAGGACGCATTGACGGCAAAGTGCTGCATCTACGATACGCGAGATGGCTGTTCTAATAGCCTCCATGACTTGAGCCTCAGTTACCGTAAGGTAGAATAAAGAAGCATTTGTGGCTAAAGATTCTATCCATATCCTTTTTTCGTCTGGAAGTCTAGCCAGCTGATATCGATCCTTATCTCACGGCAGATATTTGATTTTAATTCCGTCTCTCTTATCGCTTCCCTCTCCCAATAATCACAAACATGATCAGGTGTACTACATCCCAGCCGTACCAACAACGCATTGTCCAGAGGCAAACCTGCTGTCCCGTGTTTCATTTCTTGTCTACGATATGGAACTGATGCTCCGATGTATGTCGGCGCAAACCGAGAAAGTCCCTGCAGATCCTTACTATAGTCAGTTTCTACTGCATTTCTCCACCCCACCACCGAGACCCCCTATCTATGGCCTTCAGACGGAATCTGGGGTATGGTCGTTGACCTGGTTCGTGTCACTAGTGATTCAGTTTGCGGCAATCAACAGCGTCGATCTTGACTCACTCCTTCGGCACGCCCTTATGTCTTGGGGATCTTTGCATCCCTGCAGACTAAAGAGCAATCTACCAATGTTTCATAGGGCCCCTCCATCTAAACCCTGGCCGCGGAATTGGATCGTGGGTTGACGCGGAGTGAGACCTCGCTAGCGTGGCTGGGCGTGCACCATTAAGGATTCTTGGTTGGCTGGGTATTGTGGCCACAACGGGAGAGAGTGATGAGAAAACACGAGCAAGGCAGAGAGAAGTATGTCATCTGACCCTGCTTACTGGTGACAGTAAATGTACATACACACTTCCTATTTGCTAGCCACTGGAAAAAAAAAGCAACAGCACTGTTACATAGTGCTTACAGCCTGAATCGAACACACATTTACAGATACCAATCATCTGGCATACCCTGAATATCACACCAGTGCCCCTCCGTAGATCCCATCCCACACCCCTTGCGTGTCCATCCCGCGGGGTTGGGCTCCCTTAAGCTTGTCTTTAGCCGTCCTTGAAACTGCTCCGACTGCGTATGACGTTTTTGTTTCGTCTGAACTGGCTGCACCAACAAAGATAATGAATTGGCAGCCCCATTGCCATGATTGAACGAGCCGGAACGAACCTATCAATATATTACCTGATGCTTAACACATCAAGGGGGCGATACCGTACTCATGTCACTAGATTCAGGACGTAAAACAGTTTCATACAAGTATAAACACATTTGCGCCTCATTTCAAACTCAATAAAGTCAGAACAATTCCTTTGTTCATCTTAGCCCCTTCAATATTGTTTTCAACTACCTGTTATTCTCCGACTATTCCAAACTTCATTTCCTTCGTTTCATATCATTACGATCTTCGCCCTCGAGTGCGATCGCCATCTGGTCAATCGATTACTCAACGACCATGATGAGTATGAGATCCAATTTCCCGGATCATGACCTGAGGGCATATCGGCATGCTGTAACCGGCCCTTCTCGCCCTTGTGTTCAACAACATACTCCACCGACCTCAGACATAGGAAGCCCAAATGTCGAGATTGAGGGTGCGACCTGGAAAGCAGTCTACCGTGCAAAGCTCTCATCAACTAACGATTCCAACAGACGGCGATATCGACTCTCAAGATGCACCCAGTCTTGAAACCGTACCTTGCCTCGTCACTCCGCCTCCCAACGGTTCCTCAATGCGACTACCAAGCTTTGAGGCATTTGATCGCGGAGTTGAAGCTACCGCGCGACCGAGCGGGCGCATAAGCGATCAATCTCGAGGCTTTATACTTCCAAGTCCCTCTGAGTTGATTGCCCATGGGAATCGGAGGCCTCCTCCTCCTACCCCTCGACTGCCATGGTCTTCATGGAGTTGTCCAGGCGCCAACTCGTTCACCGAATACAGTTCTTCACAGCAGAGGGCAGTGACTGGCCTCGGTATTCTCCCTTTCAGTCTCAGTAATGCTCAACGCACCGTCTATGAAAGCCTTCCATACGGCGCCGCAGACAAGCAATTCACACCTCGTCTCGGTCCATCTGCCTCCAGTTCCTGGCATGATGTATCGGCTGATGTGGACTCCAACTATCGTTTCAATCAGAAGTATACGATAGAACAGGGAGACTTCATCATTTACGCCAGACACGACAAGAAGCTGAGCTGGTCAGGTGTCCTGAGAGAGTTTGCTAGGCAATTTGGGAATACTCCTCGACGCACAATCCAAGGCCTCCAAGCTTGGCACTATCGAATAAACAATCAGATACCAGTCTGGGATGAAGACGGATGGTTGTGCTTTGATCATGAAGACGATGAAAAACCTCGTCAAATCAGCATCAAAGCTCGCGAACGACACATGTATCTACATCCCGGAGAGTCATTGGGTATTGCCTCACGTTATCCCGAACGGGCTGTGAACTACTCGTGGGTTGATCCCATGACAAAGCTGGTGGCAAAGGATTGGGGTATGTAACCTTTACTTCTTGACGATCAAGGACGACATTAACCACGCCTACAGCTGCCAAACGAACTCTACAATATGAGACGCGACGGCGAAGACAGGGAAAGCGATTGCGGCGATTGTTTGCCAAGCAGAATTCAAATTGAGCATTGCGGGCTACAGAAAGTAAGGTTTCTTTGTTATGTACGATACGACTGAGTTTGGGTTTGCAATGAGGTTTACGACATGGTCTCAGCCTGTCCCAAGTGTATAGTTATGGCTAATGGTTAACGGCTTATGGTATGAACGCATTGGCTTCGATGGTGCTACGGTTCACTTCAGCATCTATGACTTACATAGAGCATTTACCACATAATTGTCTATTGATTTTAATAATGAAATGTTGTTCAGTTCATCGTGGAATATTAAGCATGACTCAGATTAATAAGATCTGTGAATTTCTTGACTAAGTTGCCCTAAATCAAGTGATCACTTGCTATCGGCTGCCAAGATTCATCCCAACGAGATGGAGAAAGGGCTGATCAAACGAATTGCAGATGGACAAGGTTATTGTCAGTCTGGATCAAGCCACATGCAGATCGCAAGCCACGCTGACACATTCGCGAGCGACATGCGGTGGTCTCAGCAGCACTAAGCTCTAAGTTGCTTAGCACGCAATATCTGCATGGACAACTCAGCTTGAGACACGGCTCAGTGAGACACGGCTCCCTGAGACACGGCAGAGCTTTATTGCCCCTCTTAACGGCTTACTCATATTTGCAACGTAGATTGGGGTATAGCTCAAGCGGCACTTGTAGGGAGAATAAACTGGGAATACCGACTGTGAGATACGCGCTGTTTGAGCCACAAGCAGCAGTGCTCTACATCCCTGTTGCTCCGGAATATTTGACGGAATGCCCAGAGAGTATTGACCGAATGTTTCACCGATGCACTAGTCTTCAAACCCAGAGTCTCAGCATGAGTATTCCTGACTAAGATGGCAGGCAGTAAGCATAGAGGCTTGACTAACGAAGCACTGTAGAGTCTGTTGCGTTTGCAATAGAGGTGCAGCGAATGGATTGACAAGTGCACTCATAGATGGTTGGTTAAGCAGTAGTATTCCACTAGAGACTAAATGTCGGTAGCCTTGTCAACAACAGAGAACCATCCCTTAAGACAGACCCAGATGCTGGTGAAGCTACTAGCTATGCAACTGTTTGACACAACAAAGACCGAGGAAAGACATTCCAGCATGCAATAGTCATATACAGGGATGGATATGTGAAGCGGTGAGTAAGGGGCGATGTAGAACCATGATGGGATTTAAAATTACTGTCTCGATTCATCAAAGGCTCCTGAGACTTGTCATGATCTCTGGTATATAAGAGTCTCGTTGTTCTCGCCAATATCTATTCATCTCATCATCACAATCACAATCATCCACTACCACTCCAACACTTCAACCAACACTTTCAACACTACATCCTTCAAAATGTATGCCTACACTGTCATCGCTTTCCTGGCCGCTTCCGCCGCCGCTGCCGCCAAAGGTCCCTCTATCAACAGCCTTACCGTTCAGCAGGCTGCCAACTCTTGCGCCAACGGCCAGAGCGTTTACTGCTGTAACAAGACTACCAACAAGCCTGCTGGCAACTCCGTTGGCGACGGTGCCGGCATCGCCAACGGCCTCAGCCTCTTCAGCCAGTGCTCCAAGGTCGACGTCAATGTCATCGCCATTGCCAACAACCTCCTTAACAAGGAGTGCCAGGCCAACGCTGCTTGCTGCCAGGACAGCCCCGGAACCGTAAGAAACCCGTTCACGCAGCACATGATACAAGCTAACAATCAACAGGCCGCTGCTGGTCTCATCAACGCCGCTCTTCCTTGCGTTGCCATCAGCAACCTCGTCTAAGGTTGAGCTTTCAGCAATCCCTTCGGGTATTCAATGGGACGTCTGGGGGCAGGAGAAGGCTTGGATTCGCAGCCTTTGAGGACATGCCTGAGAGGTCTTGACAAAGCGATCTGATCGCATGATACTTGTTGGAACTAGACGTCCTGTACGATTTTAGGTTCAGGTGTTGCTTCGATTCACTAGTGTGCGATTTTTAATACAAGATTCATCTTCCCATTTACATTTTCTGACTTCCATCGTGACTCACACAAGTTGTACATGACTGGGCATACACTGATCGAATCTGGTACTACATCTGATCCGATACTACGATTAATCCATGCCATCTGTGTTCTGTGACAAATTGCAGACTTGGAGTCTCTTGCGCCATAAAGTCAGAACAACTCACCATTATTAGGTGTTGCCAACCCGGCTGCAGTCCTTGTTCAACAGCTGACATTAGAGGATCGCTTTCTGAATGCTGACATTATGGTGGCCTCGCTTTCGTACCTGACTTTACTGTCAGATCCTTCTGACGCAATACTAGCAAGCTCCAACGTCGGCCACAAACCCCTCTAATCTGCGATATGTAAGAGGTAGTTCATGAATTGAGGACGACACATACAGAGTAGTCAAGATGGACACCGAGGTGCCCGTGAATATTCACAACGCCGGAAGTCTGACCAGGGTACGTCTGCGGCCAAGACGCTGAGGTCAAATGCAGGACAGAAATGCTCAACACACGACTCTCGACGAAGCGTTCAAGCAAAACCACTATCACGATCCAAAAGCCTAAGAAGAATGGGAGGACAACAAGTCAAACATGGATCGTTTTCAAGCATCTTAATATATCTAGTATCTAATGGAAGTCCACCATCAATCACAACCTCGTCAACCAGAATAACCTGTCGCATATCGTTGACGATAAGTAGCCCAGGAGTTGTGCATCCGGCGTCTTTGGCCGGGGGTAAACTCTTCATAGCAGATGCTGCGGCATAACATTAGTGGTGAATCGGTTGCATGTCTTCCAAATTACTTACTCATACGAGTAATCCATGTAATTATGAACTGGATCGTAACCAGGGAGATCGGGACAAGTGTCCTTTCGCTTAGGACAACCACTTGTCGGCTCTCCCTGCGCCGGGGTGTCAGCGACAAAATCGCCTGGAGCATCGCACCCATTCTCGAAGGTGTGGAAGAGACTGAACCAATGCCCAACTTCATGGATTGCCGTGCCACCCAAGTTGTATGGTGCAGCATCGCCATCGGGAACACTCTGCGCATCGATTACACAGCCATCACGGATGAATACATTGGATCCAGTGGTGGTGTTTGACGGAAAGGTACAGTAACCAAGAGCGGATGTGCTACCAAGCCTCGCAGTGTCTACAAAGTAAAGATTGAGAGTGCTGTAGTCGCCCTGGCGTAGCTCTCTCTTCATCCCGACCTCATCGTCACCGCCAGCCCACGTTGAATTAGTAGTGCAGGTTGTGTTTTTCAGATTGAATGAGATATTGTGAGGTGCGAATGCTGCGTTCAGAACCTTGAACTGGGCAGCTACCTGTCGTTGCGAAATTGCTTCCGATGCGTTTGAGGTTACAACGTGAATGTAGGTATCTACACAGATATGTCTAGATGTTTCGATCCTTGTCACCTTCTCAATTTCCTCTAGCGCCTTGACACTAGCCCTTTGTTCAGCAGTAGGATCGTTGATGGCGCAGCGTGAGAATTGATTTGATCGCTGGGCATACGCTATAGCGTTACTGAAAAGAAGCAGAAGCAAAACTCCGGGAAACATGTTTGGCTGGGATGGCAGTTGTAGAGAGTTGGTGAGAGGCTGTATGGAAGTGATGGCCAGAAGTCGGCGTATGGATGGATCGTCTTATATCCCATTGTCGCTGTTGTATTACGAGTCTTCGAACAATAGGAATGGATTCCCTGATATCCCTTTCAATATATGTTGCTTCCCGAGACCCATAATACCCCTAGCCGTAGCACGGTATCGTGATCCGGATGAATACACTATTTGTCGGGATGAATACATTGTTTGTAGTGATGGATAGCATTGCATTGGTTGACATGCTCCATGTCTCATTGGCCTCGCCCTTTCAGGGACACGGCACAGGAGATGGATATTGAATCGAAAGGCAGAATGGGATTCAACGTATTCGATATTGGCTTGAAGGGAGAACGGCACATGAAGAAATGGCTTGAAGAATGGAGTATTACAGATGATCGACAGGGTGCCCATAAAAATGTCTCGAAGCGTAGCATCAATATCACCTCCTTTTTCTTTTGAAAAATGAGCCTGTATTTTGAAGTATTAGCGGGCAATAACCCCGAGCTCGTATTGTGTAACGACCTACCGCGGTTCCACACAAGGAAGCGAGACATGGAAGAGGATAAGCCGATGTTGTAGAGGATACCACGGAAGTGTACTCATGTTTTCCATTTGGAAGACGTCATATCACGATTAGCATACATTGCTCGTAAGTAAAACAGTGTGGTGTTGAATTACACAGATTCAGCTATCTATCTTCACCAAAACAATCTTCGAAGCTCCCATACACCATCGACCACCTCCTACAAATATCACTAGGTTGTCTGTGCTGATTCAGGCTCTCAGCTACCAGTCTAAATAACACATCTCTCTCAATAGTCTGACTTCAAAGGCAACAAGGTTAGCCTACTGGTCATGGAATGACTTCATTGTCCCCCGAGATTGGTTAGCACGCATGAAGAGACTAGTTGGTGGGTGAAACTCACCATGAGATTTTGGCCATCATTCAAAGAGGCTGAAACGAGCTTAAACTCCGCCAGGAGCAGCGGGAGCAGCGGGGGCACCAGGAACAGGCGCAGAGGGAGAGACAGCAGGAGTAGTAGGAACAGCAGCAAGGCTAGAAACCGAGGTAGGAACGCCGTTGACAGTAGTAGGGACACCGACAACATCAGTGGCGCAACCAATGGCTTCTGTGGTGGTTGTGGCAGGAGATATGAGAGCGCTGAGAGAAGAGATGATAGCCTCAAGATCTCCTGGAGCCTGGCGCTTGTCAAAAGGAAGGCCGCCATCCAAGGCATCGGACGTGGTAGTGACAGCGGTGACCTCAGTGGGAGTACCAGAGATAGAAGTCGAGAAAGTCAGGATATCCGTCATGGACTGTGTAGGGACGTCGGGGAACTGGCCGAGGAGAGAGCTGAGCGAGTCGAAGAAAGCTTCAAGACCAGCTGGGTCGAACTGACGTTTCTCAAGAGCGGCAGCGTTGGAGCTATCATGGGGGGCCGCAAAGGCAACGGAAAGAAGGGCAAGACCGATAACAGACTTCATTTTGATAAGGAGGTTTAACTTGGTGATAATGAGATTTGAGTTTAGGTGTTGATATGGTGAGTGATGCAAGTGTTTGAATGATGCGAGTTGTTGTAGTGCTGAGGTAGAAGGAAGCCCATGAGATATTATATATTGAATTCTCAAGGTTATCTTCAACGTCATCTACCTTATCAAGAAATGTCTACATGACGTAACTTCCTTGGTATGTCTGTGGCTGTAGCCGCGAGGAAGAATGCCTGGATGCTCTACGTAATTGTCATCGAAGTCAACCCCGATCGAGTGTTTCCGATCCGATCTGATCGTGGCATTAGATCACGAAAGACCAAATGCATGAACTCAGACTGGGCGGTTTGGTAAGCAGTACTGATGTTCTAGATGTGGAACGCGGAATCAACATTGGCATATCTCAAAGTGGTAGGTTGGCACTGGGCTTTGACGAATATCTGCTGGCTTCTTTCAAGGCCGTTTGTCTGGCAACGCAAGATACACACGGAGTTTCAGGGCCTTTAGTGAGACAATTCCTATTTGAGTGTTGAGATGTAGAATCAAGGAACAGAATTACAAGCATGGGGCGTGGTGTCAAGACCAAGAATTCCTGTCATCGATGTTTCGATCAATTGGATACACTAGGACATGGCCCGAACACGAAACGTCTCGCAATGACGAAATTGCCTATGATTGAATATTGTGGCACGTGAGATAATCGTAGCTAATAGTTCATCCTCATGCTGAGCCTTTACCCCATTACAGCATCCTGCGGTTTCGTTCGCTCATCTATGCAGTAATCGCTAGTGAAATTCTGCACATCCACGTGATTTTCACCCTTGATTTTATTCCCAGCAATGGATAGACGATAATATTGCCAATATGCAGGCAGGTTGGAACGCTATGCCGCTTGATAAGAATTTCTCAATAAATCGTCGCCCCTTTTGTTCTCTATCGTCCCCTTCCTGTCATTCAGCATCACTTCATCCCTCAACATGAAGTTTATGCCGATAAATACGTTGCTAGATCCGTCGTTGCCTACGTCTAGTATCTAGCTAACTGCACTTTATCTCGTCTTTTACTGCGCAAAAAAGGACCATGCGCTCTATTATCGTCACGGCTATCTTCGCCGGCTATGCCGCAGCAAGTTCACTTTCAAAACAACCCAATCCCATCAGAAGGACTTCAACCTTCCAGATAGTGTACAACGGGACAGAAAAGTTGAAAGCCGCCAATAATACCTTGTACATAGGGTCACCCAAACAAGACGCTTGCTGTAATCAGTTCGATGCTGAGGATGCGGCCACCTTCTATCTACAAAACGAAGAGCTCTACCTCTATTCACCTGGAAACCCCAAGCAACAGGTCATTGTGAATAGTACAAAAACCGCTACAAAATGTGAGAAAACTTTCATGGGACGCTACACTCGGCTCACAACATTTCCTCTAGGTCAAAATTCCGTTGGCTACTCCATTGGTTCAAGGGAAAAGCTGGACAAGGCACTGAGAGAAGGTTGGCGGATAGATGATGATGACAATATCACCTTTGACGGCCTCAACCTGATGGCGTGCAGTAGGTCTGGGGTTGGGCGGGGCATTATTGTGCAAAAAGGTGATTGCCCGCTCAAGGGCTGCAGGGCGTGTCGGAGGGTCACAGCAAAGGCGGCGTACACAAGCCATCCCACGAGTTGCTTATATAGTGGAGAGGGGCAGGTTGTTTCACACTTTTGTTTGTAGTGAGCTAGTCAGGATGCTTCTGAGATATGCAACTGTATCATTACGAACCTTACTGCTGAGCGTGACCGCGACCTGGGATGTTCGGAACTCATATCCGTGATAAACTCTGGAGTTATGGATGTTTCAGTGACACTCCTCGAAATCTATGAGTAATAACTACTTCACGACGCAGCTTTTCTTGGATGAAACTCAGACAAGGAAAGGGGGGAACAACTGTAGTCACATCAACCCAGGGTTGCGGCTAAACATAGTCCCTGGTGGCTCTTGCAAATCGTGTAGCGTGTAGTACATACAAAGACTCCTTTTTTCTTCTTGGCCTACAAGGAAACTAAAGTGGAGGGGTTGATTGCCAGAGGTTGACTACTGAGGTCGCGGGAGCTGAAACAAAATTCAGGGAGAGCGCGGAGATTTAAATGTGAGTGAAACACAGCCTTATGACGCGATTGACGCCGCGCAACCAGAGACCACTATCGACTTGTGCCGCGATTACCCCTTATTTGACTCGGATCTTTATTATTAGTCTATCCGTGTGGTGGATGCAAAGAGGGACTATTGATTTGTGCCGTGTTTAGCGCATTTCTGACTCAGAAGACCGTTGCAACCCTACCTACCAAAACTCTCCCTTGATATTGCCATATACGGCAACCAAGATTATTGTGAGAGCCCAAGAGAGCAAGAATCACTATAAAGATCTCGATATGCCGGCGCTCTGGAATGAGTAACAATCCAACTCTCATTCGATCTACACTCCTTTAGCCACATTCATTTAGACTCCCTTACCACGAGACTCCAAACATCTCACATCATGAAGTTCTCTACACCAGCCCTTCTTCTTGCTTCCATTCCAATCGCCTTTGCTAGCCCTGGCAGCTATGGATATGGATATGGATGTGACTGCGAGAAGGTTGCTACTGTAACCGCTACATCAACATGCACGGTCACAAAGTCAATTCACGACTCCCCAGTCACCAAGACCGTCAAAGTCACTGTACCCATCTACCAAGCCCCAGCCACCAAGACTGTCACCAGGGTCATCACCTCAGTCGCCGATCCTCCCGCCGCCAAGACTGTCAAAGTCACGGCTACCATCTACAGCCCCACGGTCACCAAGACTGTTACCAAGTCTGCCACCGTCACAGAGCCCATGTACAAGGCCCCAATCACCAAGACTGTCACCAAAGCTGTCACCACATACGGTTGGAAGCCTACTGTCACCAAGTACCACAACGAGCCAGCATACACCATGTACAAGACCCAGACTGTCACGGAATCTATCACCAAGCCCTGCGCTGATTACGAAAAGCCTCAGTATAACATTGGCGTTTATGACAGCTCTGGATATGACAACTCTGGAAGCGGGGACTACTATGCCTGAGAGGCGAGGAGTCTTGAATATTTGGGTTTTGCATTTTCGTTCTAATATTTCCATTTCTCTCGATGGGGACAGGTAATTTTGTGAGTTGGAGCTGGTTATATCAGTAGTATGTTTAGGGCAACGCCTTTACGCCTTCTTAGAGTACAGGAATCTGTTTAATCATAATTTTACTCTTTATTATTTAATCGCAGTTCTCAGCCCGTGATAATTTGCCATTATAAGTTCACCGTTTCAGTTATGAAGTAGAAGCCGCTTGCAGGCAGTGCGTGTATCCAAGGAGAGGCGATAGCCACTGATCAAACCAATTACCCTTGTGTTATCAAATGGTTATGTTAGATAGGCTGACGGTCGCAAGCGGGGGAAAAGTTGCTTGCAAAGTGCTTCCACGCAGCTTTGAGTAACACAGATGCTATCAGTATAGAAACAAGTGTGAAATTGCGTGGTTCCTTGTCTTTCAATATTCATAAACAAATCTTCTAACCGATAGCTTATCTTGAGCTCGGGCCTGTACCTCAACTTCTTAAGTGCTCATAACCATATTCAACGTTCATCATGGCTAGCTCATTTTTGATACCATAACGCGAGAGCATGTTTGATAAGCCAGTACTCAGTGAAAACATCAACTCTGTTGGACCTGAACCTTTTGTTGTATCTCCCTCAAACGGAATCGATTCGGATTATGTCTATGATACTTTGTAATTCCTATAACATTTCGTGAGATACCCTATCCACGTCAGCCACAAGCCAGAGTAATAACCATCTGTATACCTTAAAGCTGGAGGAAGCTAGTCATGCAAAAAGGAGATAGTCTAAAGTATATAAGGCACGAATCGCCAACTTAATGAAGAAACTCTTTGTTCAAGATATCGGTATATCTAAAGCATAGGAATTCTTTCTTTCAGTAAGCTTGACAGCGAAATGAGGATATTTATTTCAGGTATAGACAGTTAGGTTCTCCATGGAGGTGAGTACCGAGGCTGGCGTAGAGGAGGAAACAAAGCTCGCAACGTCTATCATAAGTTATAAAAAGACTGGGGTAATTTAATATAAATCTAGGATAGGTTTAGGAAGCCGTTTACTGAGTTTATTCTGAAGCATTATATTAAGGTCTGATATTCTTTACAACTCTAAATAGACATATGTGATTTAAGTTTAGCAAGCTGCAGTAATAGACATCGGACTCGCAGCTAAATCTCCTTTGCATTTGAGATACTATGAGCTTTAGTAGCCCATGATTTAGACCAGATTATTCAGCCGTCACAAGAAGACACAGAAATCATGTAATACATGTGTAGAAATGGAATTACCAAACGTGCGTGACTTCTGATAAGTCATTCACTACACATTCTAACTTAGACTACCCTTGCACCGCCTATGCATCCAAACCAGTCATCTCCCCAGTTTGACGTTCGATCAATGAAGAAACTATTTGTAGTCGGTCCCCAAGCCAATCCTTGTCCCTTTATCAAGTACTGAGCTCTATAGAAAATACTGTGACAAGGTTAGAGTTCAAAAGAGGCCTCAGCCTTCAGGGCACAGCACAAAGGTAAAGGACGGCCTCACTATATCGTAGAATCTTACTTTTATCTGAAAGCTAAATATCTTAATGACTCACTTTGAAGGTGTATAAATAAGTGGCTGCCTGCTGCTCTTCCGTGAAGATGATCCAGCGCAAAGCACACCAAACAGAATACATGAGCACCAGTATTGGTCAAACAGTCAATACAGGCCACAAACAAGAACTTACAACGGCACTTGGGCAAACATGACGGAGACACGCGTTCGGCACCTATTGACAGTGATTCAGCTTGGTTGTTGTCATTGCATCTTGGCCCATAGCTGACAGTGATTCACTGCCCACCAGCTGACAAAAACGCTTGATACGCCCGTTCTCTGTCTTTCGACTCTTCCCATCAACCTGAATTCTGAATCTCTACATCCTCAATCCAAAGCCTGGGTTCTGTGTGGTGATTACAAGTTCTCAGCCTACCGACTTCCCATCGTGAGGTGCCTCAGCCAGTCCACCAAGACCTTCAGCACAGGACAAGGCCTACCTGAAGAAATACAAACTACAGTCGCAAACACGCCCTTTAGCCGTCTTTTGGATACACCCGGGCAGCTGTAGATTTCCCACGAAGCACGCTTCCTCCGCTCTGCCAGCTTTCACCATGACGACCTTCGATGCTGAAACATTCACTTTCCTCTCCACCATCAAGGAGCCCGTCCTCGAAGACGGAGCAACGCGTACAAGGCTCCTCGACATGATGAACAATCTCACAGCTCCCCACCCTTGCGAGATCATGCAGTGGCTTCAGATGGCAGAGTTCCGCGCTTTTGCGTCTGACAACCTGCTGGTTCATTGTGTCAAGACCTGGGCTGGCTTCAGAACCGAAACCCACTTGTTGTGGATCTTTCTGCTCCTAGGGAAGTTTATCGCGAGGATGCTTGGGCGAGAAGGGTTTGAGTGCACAGTCGGTGGTACACGATACCAGTGCCCTCGACCTGAAGAGGCGAAGATGGAGCTGGAGTACAGGTATAATGAATGGGCATACGAGATGGAGGAGACGGCAATCGATGTGCCTTTTACGTTTGGAGTTTCGTTGATCTAAGGCGATGTTGCAGTCTTGCTCTATGTGGAGTTGATAGACCTGACAGCTGATACTTGCATCCCGTACCTTGCTTCGACGATATCGCTCCTAGTTTAACATCAATCTCTGAAGCTTCTGGGATAGCTGAACAATAAAACCAACGAAATTGTAACATCTTTGCATTTGTTGGATCATAAGCTCCGTCAGGCAACGTGATAAGACGTGAACAATGTTCACGGCCAAGGATTATCTTACCGCCACTTGCAATCAGACAAGTCCTTTCGCGTTAGCCAGTGAGCATTATTCATCATCATAATAATATCATCACGAGGATATTTCTTCTCGTTATCTCCCCAAAATGGTGAAATGCAGCGACGAGGCATAATAGTGGCCATCAGCCCACAGTCCAAATCTAGACCCCAATCCGTCGGCAGCCGAGCAAACCCAACACAGCCCTCCTGACACGTCCTCTTCAATTTTCAGCCTCATCATTCGACCACTGACACAAGCTCGTCTCGGAGACAAATGTCGGCAAGCCCAGCGCCATCCCTGTACCACCTCCAACCAACCAGATCGCCCACCTTCGCTGGCATCAGATTAGTTCAACGCCACATCCGCCAGGGTTTTTTTCGATCGATACAACGCTAATGCCCATTTAGTGCTGTATGCAGCGCTGTAGCACAGCCACAACCCTTCTGATCGACCGACCGCAGTAAATAATTGGCTGTTTAGCCTTCAGCTGCCAGGCACAGACATCGCATGGAAAAGCTGTTTTAGCTGATGATCTGCTGACATGAGATCCTCCGACCCAGCGCCCCGGTTCTAAGGGGTCTTGGCAAGAAAATGTAAGAGAAATCGACGCAGGGGTACCGCGAAATTCTTCCATCTAAGGCAAATATTCTTGAAGATCATTCTTATCATGAGGAGAGGTATCAGCCTTATAAGATCTCGGTTGACCAATCGCCATTCTCATGTAGATTGAAATAGGAAGAGCGGTCCATTTGTACTGAAACGGGTCGAGTATGTCGGAGGCAGCGATATTCAATGTTGGATAATGGAAGAGTTTGTTTTAGTACATTGGGGGTCAAGGGGAAGGAGACTCTCCTTATGCCAAATAGTCGTTTGACATGAATCGATTTGGTATATAAAGTTTATCCTTCTGTTTCGAAAGTAAAGTAAAGAGACTCAGCTTCGTGGTATCAAGCTTCTTTCACAGGAGCTCATCGTGAAAAGCCCAAACTTGACACGTCTTTCTTGAAGCCTTCATTATGATATTTCCAGCATTTGTTGCAAACCTGGAGGACATATACGCAAACAGCTCTTCAAGTTCTGGAGGCTCCTACCAGATCTCAGACGAAGTCGTTGACATAGGGTTCCCTCAAATTATGCATCTGACCTGGACACCATCACCATCTACAATGGCTCTCTTCATCTCTGAGCCCAGTTCTCATACTCTCTATGCAGTCTGCATGCCTCGCGGCTGGCAAGGCTCGACATATCTCTTCCCAGGGTCCAGTGTTGCTGGAGATCCGATATCGTCTGGAATAAGATCGAGCGACGGATTCATCTTCCAACTCCCCCGAATACCCAGTTACAACACTCCCTCTGGCCAAGTCATTATGACCTACCATCGTTCGCGGTCTAATCCCCGATACAGTTTCTCTATGAGGGTTGAACACGGTGGAAGTCGCAGAACAGAGTCCTTTGAGTGGCGTGTCTCTTCAGAAGCTCAGAGAGGCGCTTACAGCATGGTTTGGGAGCTTGCATCACTAGGTCGTACAAGCAAGTCAAGCTCAACCCGCTCTCGCAGTGCTGAAGTTGTTGCGATGATACACGAAGACAATACTGCATCAGGATCAGCGTCTGCCCAAAGGTCGGGAGGTTTCCAATTTCGAGGAAGGGCAGCCACGGGTTCAATGGGATATCACTGGACTGTCACAGCTTTAATGACCAGTGTAGCAATTCTTCAGGATACTAGCCGGGACTAGCACAAATAAGTAATGAAGTTGTGGTATGGTTATTACAAGCACATATTTGAGGATGGGCATTGCGGATACGGGCAGGCTTAGCAGGCTAAATCAGCCCCATCTCTACTCTTCATGTGAGATACTACATTGCGACAAGTTCATAATAGATCAGCTCTACGTTTTCCTTAATACATACACATCGTTTCATGCCTTAGAGTCGGAGTCTTGTGTTTCCGTGCCTTCTTCGGATTGCCAAAAAGGATGTGCGTTAGTCCATCATCCACGAGTACTTCAGCTTATGCACACGCGCAGTGTAATGGTATCGGTATTACTGGCTAAGATGATTCTTGTTATCTTTCTGCTTCTCGATCTCGTGCTTCCCACTGGCATTTCGGAGTTCGCTTCGGCGAGCGAATGAATGGTGTTGAAATTAGCTGCCAGCACGTAATGTAGATCTATCCCAGCGAGCTTCACCTCCCTGAAGTACTCAGAAGCCTGTTGATGTTGAAGGCACGAATAACTATGAAAACAGCTAGAAATTACAAACAGAAGGCTCCGACAACTGCAATGTCTCTGCACGACATCTAACTGGGGGGGGGGGGCTCGATTTGGCTGTAGCTGACGTCTGTGCGAAAGTGCTCGCAATCACTCGAACAAATTGGCCATTCTATTCACTCACGCGCACGTCAATACTCAGAGATGATGTCGCGCAGTCTATCGGCGACGAGAGTCAAGTGTCCTGATGGTGTGCATAACGAAGACGGTAGGCCATTCTAGCGGTTTAATGTCCCCGAATCATGGTGAGCAGACATGTCTTGTGGATCAGAGTTCTCAGACATCCATTCACCTCTGTTTAGTCTGGGGCCCTGAGAATATAACTATGCCAAGGTACAACTCAACTTTACAACTACCTAATGCAATACGATTTTACATCTTTCAAGCAGCTTACGTTCAGTTCTCAACAAAGATCCCAATACTAGAATACCACGGAATACTACCCACTGCGATCTTAGCATGTGCACTAATCTAAGTGTTCAGCACTGGTGCAAGTGTGGCAAAGAAGCAGAACTGGAGGGTCCCAAATTCTTACGATGTTTAGCGAAGGGCACGTCAGAATGCAAAGGCACTGTCGATCAGGAAATTCAAGAGTGGAATTCGGAGAAAAGATGTGAGAAATGTGAGGCAAAGCATCGCGAGGAGAAGAGGAAGGAAGAAGAGGCCAAGCAACGCAAAGTATAGCGAGCCAAGAAGACCGCAGAATAGTCACCACTTTGAATCATTGAAACCCTGTGGCTTGATCTTGTTGCATTCAGCTATCTAGACAACTCAAAGGCACATGGTCTAGCACTGATCTCTCTCCATTTCTGTGGTGGCGCGTGAAATCTTCCAGCCACAATAAGACTGTAGTTCGCATATTGGAATGACTCTTCAGTGTTCCTCACTGACCTAATTAATGACCGGTACGGCTATAGAATGGCTTTGCAGAAACGTGGACTCTCCCTCCGTAACAGTTACAGCCTTTACAAACCATTAAAATTCGAACGCTCAAAGTCAATATGTGCGTAGAGAAGATCTATCAGTACTGGTGTAAGTGGAGAAAAGGCAGGGCGAGAATATGTCGATCATTCATGCACCTTGGCGAATTGCAAGGGCTGGGAAAATGAAGAACGACAGATACGCAACTCGAATAAAGAGTGCAAGGAGTGTGAAAGAAAGAGGCGGAGGAAGGAGGCGGAGGAAGCCAAGAATAACCAGAAGAGAAGAGGCCAGTAAAGACCTTCAGATAGTCTATAGCTTGAATCACTGAGTGCCCGTGCCACTTCTATTTAGAGCCCTGAAAACAGATGAAATACCAGTCATAGAAAGACGGCTCGAAGACTACGCGGTTGTGCTAGATACACTCTGAACGTGTCAGTCTTGATGTGAACATATGACCAGAACGTCTATAAAGCGGCTCGGTTCCAACTTCTATCCTTCTACCGCAACATTACTTCTTGTGCTAACCACTTCAAAGCTTTACATATTCTGAACTCAACATGTGCGTACAGAAAATATACTTCTACTGGTGTAAGTGTGGGGAGGAGGCAGAACGAGAATATCGTGATTGCCGGTGTGATTTAGCAGGTACATCAAAATGCAAGGGCTGGAAGAACGAAACGGTGAACTTTTGGTATTCTTCCAAAGAGTGCAAGGAATGTGAAAGGAAGAGGCTAGAAAAGGAGAAGCAGGACAAGACCGCCAGGTAGTCCCTATCTGATTACTGACGATACACTCCTCAGAGATTCATATATCAATAGTCACTTCTGAGATCACAATATAACCGTCAACATGTCGCGATAGAATCTTATTGATGACCTTGTTGTGAACGTGAACCTGTGGCCAACACGTCTATAAAGCCACAGCTCCAATGCCAACTCCGCTGCCAAGAAGCAATAGTTTTCTGTGCACGCATAAACCTACCAGACAAATTCCCAACTAAGAGCCCTACCATTTTAACTCCGTCACAATGTGCACAAAAACACGGGTCGTCCATCTTTGCAAATGTGGTCTTCAAGCTTCGTTTGAACCTGTTATAGAAAAGCCCTGTGCTCTTCGAGAAATCCGTAAATGCAGGCCGACGGTTGAGCATATAGACAAGCCTAGTTCTGGGGAGTCCACAACATGTAAGGCAAAGCGGGAGAAGGATAAGAAGAAATAAGGAAGGTTGCGGAGAGCCTCTGGCCAATCTCGTGTTCATAACTTATTATAGAAAAGGACAGCTACACTCTTAAATAAGTGTCGGTCGAGTAAACCAATACAAACACCCTTACTCTATCTCATGCTTCACTCATAAACTGTGCATCTTCTACCATGAGAAATGCGACCCCGTAGCTCCATTCGAGAGAATCGTGGAAATACCTAGAACCATCCACGTCAAGGCCTCTGGAAACTTCTGAGACAAGCTTACGCATCTCATCTGTCGTTTTCCCCGTGCTGATCAGTCTCACAGTCTTACACCCCCCTGCCTGCCTGGGAGGATTACGAAAAAGGTTCTGGGCATATGTACTCCGTAATGTCGGAGAAAAAGATACCGGGTGCTTACTGGTCATCGCGGGTGAGTTCCGTGACCAAATATAAACCACGTACGCGTTTATCTGTCCCAGAAAAGCTGAAAACAAAACGATAATTGATGATATGCTCTTCTCACTGGCTATGCAGAGAGATTGTAAATCGTAATGCTAGCGTCAGCCCAGCCCTACCGCTAAGCGATCCAGCGGTATCAAGGGTTAGCCTAATCTTCAAATCAACAAGCAAAGCACCGGTGGGATATTCAATACGATAAATTACGCATAGCAAATAAATTTTTATTAACAAGTCCTACCCATACTCACAAGATATCCTTTGCCTCTATTAAATGTTTATTTCAGAGCCCTGACACACTGAACCTCAATCCCTGTTTTGACGGGCGGTCAGCCGCCGATCCCTGCCATACAAAGCCGCATGGCCTCCCAAGGCGCAGCCGAACTTAACGTCACCCAGCACCGCTCATCACCGAAACTCGGCCACTGTGGATACCTCAAATTAGGTTGATTCAAGATGCCATGATTTATTAGCAGCTGAACCATCCTCGCCTTATTGCGCGGATTAACCTTCTACACTTTAGCACCATCATGCCAGGAACACCATCGAGCCGCGGATGCGACGGATGTCGTAGGCAGAAGAAGAAAGTAAGCATGGCAATATGTCTCATAGTAAACTCCAGCGTTAACAACAAAAGTGCGACCAAGCTAAACCAACCTGCGGAAGATGTAAACGAGTGGGCGTACCATGTGTTGGAAATGGCGTCAAAAGATGGAAATTTCACTCATTCCAGAACGATGACCAGAGCCTTGTTAAACGGCGCCCCAGCAATGAACAGACCCAGCTCTCATCTTCGTTGGTACACATTCTCCAAACTGAAGATGCCAGGTTTGACATTCGAGCATTCGGCGGCAAACTTATCCCAGAGATCGTAGCACAAATCGGTTGTAGTCCAGCACTCGACTCTTGTGTAAACGCAATGGTTTCTCTGTATAAATCACATCGGTGTCAGGAATCGAGAGTTGATGCTCTTACGAGATATGGAGAGGCTTTAACAGCAACCAGAAGTGCTATACTTGATCCAAAGGAAAAGATCATGATGAAGATGCAGGTCGTTTCCATCATGTTTGTTTGCCATGTAAGTAAATCTCTACACAACTCCATCGTATCGCTATAATTTACACTATGTAGTACTGGGTAGACCGTAAATCAATCGAACAACATCGAGAGGTCATATCAGTCTTGTTTCGCGAAGCTGTTATGAAAAAGCAGCTCGATGACTTGGGTGACTACATGGTGGGACTTAGCCAACTCGCCGTACTCCAACCCCCTCCCCTGAATATTTCTTAAAGCTGACGGTCGCTTAGGTTATGGCGAGCTTCTTGAACCCTCAGTTTGAGCTAGGTCCCTGGTTCTGGGAAGCGTGCCATAAGATCGGCACTCCACGCCCAGTCAAATACCACCAAGGAAGCTTCCTGAGCCTAGAATCTGGAACTATGGGAGAACTATCTATCTTGATGCGCTCGCCGAAGAACAACCTTCGTCAACTACGGTCCATTTACGACGTCATGCAGTTCGAGATGCCCAAGGTCCGGCAACTCCTCGCCCTAGCAACAATATCAACAGCGGCACCCAACGCACCAGCCATGGCAATACGAGTCTGCAGTTCATACAGAGTAGCATATGGAATTCTACTCGCCATGACTGCCGTGATTGGACATACTCTGCGAATCTGGGATACAGACTTGAAGCTAGTAGGGAATTCACATGACTGCGTTGATGAGTGTATTGCTTTAGTAGAGCAGTGTGAAAGTGCTCGACCGTACGGTGCTAACTTTGTGCCGGACTTTCTTACAATGGTCTGGGCAGCAACTACGGATGGGTATCGGAATGATGAGATGGCGGAGTACTTGGTTGATTATGAGAAGGATTCTATAGGGGCAGATTTCATGGGGCAGGCTATGTCAATAAGAGAAAGACTATTTGCGATGGAGGCAAGGGAGACAGCCGAGGAAGCGGAAGCCATTCTGGACTTGGGGGTTGAAGCTCTGGTAAAGGGGCCGGTGGTCAGTGTACAGGAGATTGAACCAGCTGTCAGTGAGTGTGTCATACTGTAACTATTAAGAGATGGTAGGACCAACGATCAATGGAGTAGAAGATAGAACCCATACTGAAATAATAAAGATATCATCAACAGTTGTGGGCCGTGTCAGAGGCCAGAAAAGGATTTCTTAGGGAACCCGAGGGGGACTGCATACAAGCCTTGTCCGGCATGTTCACTGCCGAGGCAACATACAATAACGGTACGTTGTCGATAGGCTATAGACCATATCTACCTGCTGCCTTTCATTGCCGCTTCTGGATAGCTACTTTGGAGCTCTGTCACACCTGGCTAGTGTAAGGTAAGCTCTAGCTACGTTGTCACGGTGTTCGGTGTTCACCCTCATGCTGCACTATTGTTACATTCCCGAAAAATCTGCGAAACTTTGTAGTCTCCGGCGCTTCTTACCATCACACAATCCGTGTACCATCGAGAGTGTTATTTAGGATTTTGAGTCATTGTGAAATCTGGGGAAGCTGGAAGTGGTTGCTCGAAAGTGCGCTGATGGCTCATGGATGAAAGGAAGCTCGACAACTGTTTGGTCACCAACTACATGATTACATGGCAAGCTCCCACCTCCTGACTCACTAGCCATTGAGCAAGGAGCCTAGGCATTCCCCATGTTTCACATGTTGTGTTGATCAGAGGAAATGCTGTTTAGTTTACACTCTCAATTGCCGAAGAAGTGACCATCTTGCTGCTGATCATTTTGATGAGCCAGTTAACTCCTAAATAGGTCAAAACAGCCTGACCGCTTCTCATGCAGAAAGGAAACAACGAATAAGCTCTGTTGGACGAGAGTCTTTCTGATGATGGTGATATCAGCCCATCTACGTGGTTGTTGCTGGCAAGGAACATGTGAATCATCCATCCGACCGTTCAAACGCCATGTCTCCGAGCTCATGCATCTACAGCTCTTTTCGGAATAGACAAACGCGGGGTTCCAGTGAATCGTGGAGGATCTCGCTGTCAGATTTGGATGCTGGTGGTCAAGTTTAAGTTCAATACCGAGGTCCCGAGCTAAACCCGCCGAATTGACTCTCAATTCAGGGTATCATTTCTCAATCCAGATCTCGAGATGAATAGATCAACTTCAGATACTCCAGCTTTTGCATTTCCGAGGATGACACCCATACAATCGCTGACCACTCACAATCGCGATATTAACCGCATCCGAGGACTTGATCGGGTGGATCCGGGCTGGACCTGGGGAAGATTGTGGCTAGCGGCTTCAGGGCCCTGCTTCTAGTGGTCCGGCGCTAACAAGCAGTGGGCCGTTGACCTTGAAATATCGCCCGATGCTCTCCGCGGGAACAGCCCTCGACTCACCGAACACCCGGCCACCGATGCCGCTCACCTGAGCCGAGAACGAACCTAACATTTCGCTCAGTCCCTCTCTCTTTTTTTTTCATGATAATTCCTTTTTTTCTTTGCGCCATCTCCCCTGAAATCCGCCAACAATGACAATGACGGGCCCAAACAAGATCGTCAAACGTCAAGTGGGCAAGGACTCCAAGAGTTCTTCGCGCCCTTCGTCCGGCGGCGCTCTCTGCAAGACCTGCACGCCGTGTCGCCAGAAGAAAGTCCGCTGCGACGGCACGCGCCCGCAGTGCGTGGAGTGCAGCACCAACAGCCTCCCCTGCGTATACCCTCACGATGCCCGCCGAGAACCTCGACCGTCGCGCGCGCGCGTGCAGAGCCTCGAGGCGACTGTCGCCGCTATGCTCGATCACATGAAGGCCGCCGGCATCCTTACGTCCGAGATGCAGTCTGCGTGGACCGCCGAGCTAATGGATACGGACCATCCGTCCCGCGCCTCACAGGATTATACTACCCATGGGCTGAGCCGTCTTGCTTCGACTGCTGCCATCGCGAGTCCTCTTCCTACACCGACTGCTTCCACTGCTGCGCAGGAAATGGGCGCTAGTTTTCTTTCTTCGCCGCCGAGGAGTAGCGTTGGTCCGACGGATGAGACGAAACCTCGGCTCGATAGCTTCAATACGATCCTCTCGCGAACGACACAGACACAACTCGATTCTACAGAGCTCGCGCCTGTGAAATTGGTCCCTCGTCCTATAAGCAACGACGGTAATGGTGACGGCACCGGTCTATCACCAAGCGAAGCTCGAGTAGCTGGTGTCTTCCACGAGAACGGCTATGTCTCTGCGGTTCACGGTTTAGCCAGTATCATGAACCCGACATCACGCGCACAGCACCGAGAGAATATCAATAAAATGACACGAAAGGGTGACGATGCTATATCAGCCTCGAAAGCTCGGCTTATCAGCAATGCTGCGCTTCAGCGACAGCGAGAGGCGCGCATGTTCCGAAACCCACGAGACTTGATGGACTTGGATGGTGTAGACCCTGAGCTTGCTAAGCATCTCCTCGACTTACACTTTAATCGACAACATTATGCATACCTTATTTCTTACCGACCTGCGATTATGGACAGTCTTGCTAGTGGTGGTGGTCCGTTCGCGAACAAGCTTCTACTCAACGCCATTTTCTACTCGACTTCCCTATACAGCGACCGCCCGTCCCTCCGCGCCGATCCCGATGATCCTCAAAGTGTTGGAAGACGCTTCTACGACCGGTTCCGAGAGTTGTTGGTAGACGAACTCGACAAGCCCAGTATTCCTTCCGCCCTTGCTCTGCTGCTTACAAGTGTATCGCTTGTATCACAAGGCAAACCCAGTGCAGGCTGGAGTCTGTCAGGAACAGCACATCGCATGATAATCGATCTGGGATGCCATCTCATGCTGGGCCCTGATTACGAGAGTACAGGCGGTGTCAACGAGCAACGTGTACTACGAACGGACTTGGAGCAAGAGATGCGAAAGCGTCTTTACTGGGCTGCCTTCACTACCGATGCTACTCAAGCGTTGTATCTTGGCCGTCCCTGCATGTTTGCATCTGCACAAGCTAGAGTTCCCCTTCAGCTCCTTGATACCTTTGAAGAGCTTGAAGAATGGGAACCTTACATCGACCCCAAGTCACCAGCTTCGGCTCCCCCGCCATACGGACGACAACCTGCCCACGCAGTTTCCACGTTTAGTAGTCTTGTGAGGATATTGCAGATCTCTACAAGAATCAATGACCTTTATGGCATTCAGTGTGTCAAGTACACAACGGAATATCTTCTCAATAAGAAGGAGTCCATCGAGAGGGAGCTTGAGAAATGGCAGACCAGTCTTCCCAGCCACTTATGCTTCGACCCCGACGATACTCTCACCATCACGCCTCCACCCCATCAAATCACCCCACAGTGAGTCTACGCTGCTGAACATGTGAAGGTAATAATGCTAACCAGGATGCTTCAGCACGACATTCCACGCTCTCACCATTCTGCTACACCGCGCATTCCTCGAAGAAGGTCACCTTCGCCGCCACACCGACGAGACCGCCAAGCGTCGCGGTGAAGAAGCATGCATTCAAAGCGCTCTCATGATCCAGAAGCTCGTCCGTCGATACCGCGAATCCTTCACGCTCCGTCGAGCACCCTTCCTCCTCTCATACGCAGTCTACTCCGCCGTCATCGTCATCCTCCGTCAAGAGCGCCACGAGCGAGGTCAATTCACAGAGCCCATCTCCTTCTTCTGGACATGTCTCAGCGAACTCCAAGTAGGATGCAACTTTGGTCTCAAGAAGCCCCTCAGCGTTCTGCAGGACATGGTCCGTGAGTTCCAGACCAGTATCAAGGAGAGTGGTACCACTGGTACAGAACAGCCCCAGCCTGCTGGTCTTGATGAGAGCTTCTTCTTCCCTCTCGCCATGGCACCCGCTGCATCTGCTATTGCGCCTAATAACACCAATACTTCTACACCAACGGGTGCTTACGTTTCTGCTACTGCATCGGATTATATCCCGCATATGGATCATTTCGATCCGGCGTTTGGTCACTCGCCGGGCTTGCTAGATTTCTTGAATGATCAGGAGAAGGATATCTCGCAGGATGCGCTGTATGGATTGTTTGCGCCGTCGCAGCCTTTCCCGTGACTGTCTGAGGAGCTTGGCGAGACCTTTTTCGCAGGACCCGCGAGAGCGGCGTAGATGTTCTATTTCTGCTTCGGATCGCTGGCTCGAATGGGACTTGGAACCTCATGCAACCGAGGCTTACAGAAATATTGAGGGGTTATTGGCATTCACAAGCGGCTGGACGACATTGGCAGCAGGAAAGGAATTATCACAGTATATGGACAGCACGACTCGTTTCCACTTTGTGTATCTTGGAACTCATTCTGGCTAGGCGCGCGCGTTTGCGTATCTCCTTTGCGTGCTAAGATTATGGTGGATGGTTGGGTTCTATGGATGTGGATATGAATTGATGAGGAATTGTTAGCGAGCAAACATGATTAGACCTTGGTTTCTTGACGTACGAACTATATATGGGCGTTCAAAAGGCGGTTTACTAGGTATATCCAATACACATTTACGAGAGAAATAATTATCGCGTCGTAGTCTTGTGCTGTTCCCAAATGTTGTCCACCAAGAGTCGTTGGGTCATACTATGAGGCGCTGGTGCACGGGTACACTTCGAGGATGCGCGCAATACAATGACATTCTTTTGCACAAGGCTATGCAGTAAAATTCATCGCATTCCCACCGATGATGCTCTAATTTTCCAGTTGTATCATCACTGCCCACCATCGTAGCACATCTCACCCATACAAGGTGCGCTTTCACGATGAGTCATCAGCTTAGCTAGGACTGCGCCTGGCTGGGCATTCCTCTAATCAGCACAAAACTGAAGCCATATCCTTGCTTTTTCTTCTATAAACAATATAACGAACTCGCCACCGACATCTCTTTTGTTTTATATACCTATACTCGTACCATAATGTCTACAGAAGGTCCTCACCCCCGCGTCGGCGTCGCGGCCCTCCTCTACAACCGCGAAGGCAAGTTTCTCACTGGAAAGCGGATAGGGAGTCACGGAGCCGGTAATTATTCTGCATCTACATTAATTTGAGTAGAAGCTAAAATCATATAGGCACACTTCAATTACCAGGTGGCCATCTCGAGTACGGCGAGAGCTTCCTTGCGTGCGCGGAGCGAGAAACCCTCGAGGAAACAGGTCTCAAGGTCAAGGCTCTTAAGCACATCGCCACTACGAACGATGTATTTGAAACAGAGAAGAAGCACTACATCACAATTTTTGTGTCGTGCCAGATGGTTAATGAGAATGACGAGCCCCAGGTCGGTTTGTCTTGCTGGTTGTACAGGGTAAGAAGCTGACATGACTAGATCCTTGAACCACAGAAGTGCGAGGGCTGGTATTGGAAGACATGGGAAGATCTCAAGAATATTCATGCTACAGGAGAGAATGGGGAAAAGTTGTTTTTGCCTTTGATCAATCTGTTGGGGACAGCGGATTTGGAAAACTTGAAGCTCAAGGTGTAGTGTTGATGACCATCACCTAGTGAGCAAGAAAACTTCTGTTGTTATACCAAGGTACCAAAAATACCTAGTCCAAGACACGCTAAGCCTACACTAAAGTATAGTCTCTTTGCTTGAGTCTTTTTGTCACCTAGGACAAAGGTCCCAAGTTTTCGTCCCTTCCGTGCTTCGTTTTCTTAGCATGATGTCTCACTTGTTGCGCAAATCCGGGGTGCATTAACCTAGAACTAGATACAAATTGCCATCTTGGTGAAAGTGGAAAATTACCGCGTACAATCCAATTACAATGCATTCTACTGCGAAAAGAGCCCTTGCCAGCCAGAGAACAATTGCCGTCAAGTCCAGGTTAGTTGGCTGTGATGTCACTAAAGCGGGTATGCAACTATCGCGACTCTCAATTCCAGCTAAGCTCCAAAGCTCCCACCTTGGAACTGATGACGTTTCACGCACATCCTCACATTTATCTTCAGAGCTTCCACAAATGTCATAAGCCCCAATAGTCCAAGCTGCTACACGCAGCATGCCACTTCCATAATGTCGACCCTTTCTGAACCCCGTCGTCCCCGTCTTCTCCCGCAGAATCGCAAGCTTCGTCACCTTCGCGGCATCTGGCTTCGCAATTTATCCTTCGCGCCCACGAGTCTTAGAACAGCAGACGACGCCGATCTAGCTACGAGCAAGTTACAAGTGGTCAAAGAATCGAGTCAATTGCACCCGTCGCGGTCGTCAGAGAGCTTGAGAAAGGGCAGTACTAGGCCGGATGCGCTCAGGCCGGTGCAGAAACGTAGGACGAGTTTGAGCTTGGCGCATGCCAACCTTGGGGCGCGGCAGAAGAATTTGGAGACGTTTTATGAGGAGGCCGTGGGGGATGTGTTTTACTCGCTGCATGTGGACGCGGATGCTGAGCCTGTCTACATCAGCGAGGTGCGGGAGCGAGCTACGGTAGGAAAGCTGTCCATTGCGACACGTAGCGGGATCTGACTATTTACAGAGCTTCAACTTCAGGTTCTTCAGTCTCGAAACTTGCGCATCGGCTATTTCACGATGTCATTCCATGATTCTACGAATCTGGGCGCGCCGACCAAAAGCCGAATCATGGATCTTTCTCCTCGAAGAAGCAATCGACCTGCGCCGTCTCAACTTCATAGGCACTCTAATGGACCGAAACTTCCCGCCCAACGCATTAATATTCCACCTCGAAGACGGCGTATACTCGTTCGACTTCCCCAACAAGATATCCGAGCCGAAGCAAGCGCCGCAAGTAGCCACATCGTCATACAATGCGCTCATGAAGCTAGCCAACCTCGAGAGTTCAATCGAAGACGCGATAGAGACACAACAGAGATTAATGGAAGAGATAAACCGTATACTAGACGAAAGCCCGCCTGATGATTCGCAAATGGCGAGGGAAGTTGTCGCGCTGGCGGATAAATATGTTGCAGCGCAAAGACGGTCGAATAAACAGGCGCAAAAGAAGCGCGATGAATTGCAGGAGTCTATACGGAGTCGGCGCGAAGCGATTGTCAAGGGTAGAGAGCTCCAGAACGAAGCAGAGAAGGATATGGCGAGTAGTAGAGAGAAATTGACGGCATCCGAGGAGCTTCTTGAGCAGACGCAGCAGCAGATTCGGGGGCAGCGAAGACGTATTTGCGCCGACCTCTCGGACATATTCCCGATTACACCGATTCCTAATGCGCCGCCGCTTTCGTTCCAGATATGCAACATGCCGCTACCGAACTCGATATACGATGCGGCTACTGCGAGGAATATCTCGGAGGACCTCTTGTCCGCTGGTCTAGGGATTGTCGCTCTGCTCACGAAGCACCTGCAGTTCTACCTAGCGCATCCGTTACCTTACCCTCTGGATTGGTTCGGCTCCAGATCATATGCGCGCGACGATATCTCCCAATTATCCGACCGGACAGTCTCGCGTCGAGAATTCCCATTGTATCTTCCCAGGGGAGGTTCAACAGCAGGTCAATGGCGCTTCGAGTACGCATGGTTTCTCCTTAACAAAGACATCGAAGCCCTCTGCTCATCCCAAGGTCTTCGCGTCGTCGACATCCGACACACGCTTCCGAACCTCAAATACTTGCTCTACGTATGCAGCGCCGGCAGCGACCAGGTACCAGAGCGCAAAAAGGGCGGTGTCCGCGGTTTGTGGGCCGGAAGGATAAAAGGACGCATGTCCACCATGTCGGCGCAGTTCGACGGCGACTCGGGTAGCGTTACAGAGAGTCGGAGGGGCAGTGCCGATAGTGAGGTCAATCAGAACGGTGATGTGTTACGGGATGCGATTATTAAGAGCAATGGACATAGTAAAGATGAGGGGCGGGAGAGCTTGGATGATGGGGTCTCGTTGCCTTTTGGGGAGGGGGATGCCAAGTTTACGCTGAGGACGAAGGGTCTGAGGGAGAGGAGATGAGGGACAATTGGATGGGTTTGGCGGTTGTTTGTATTTTGTTCAGCGAGGTGCAGTTGGTGTGCTTTGGAGTTTATAGAAAGGTAAGCTGGTCTCTGTATAGGATACTCATCAGACTTCATTTGTATCTCTCTCGTCAGATGGTTCAACTTCACGTTGTCCGTGTTCGTCAGGCCCTCATCTATGCCATAGCAGCCTTTTACTGTTCCCGCATAACCCCAGCAGACCTTCGCCGAACTCTCCATCTTCCATGCCACGAGATATCCATCGGCGAATGTGTCCCCGTCTCAATACCACCCGTAGCCATCTTAGTACCTGTCAAACGCATCATCTGGCCCACCGATCCCTCGAACCAAGGCACAACAACCGTCATTTACCCTTGAGTACCGAAGTACACCCGGGTAGTTCGTCCCAAAGCATGCTAGAGCTGCAGAAATCTGAAGCTATTCAGGGATCTTCCCCGCAACCCCAGAGTCCGGAGTGTGGGGGAGACCCCATATTCGGTCACGGCGCCGAGGGCCATACTCGGTGCCGGTGGCCGCTTTTATGGTAAGTGTGGTGTAAGTGCTTCGATGTGGAGAGTATATATATCTTGTTTGGACCCTGTGAGAGGGATCTGCAGACTTGGCAACGATGCTGGGCTCTTCTCTTATTCTGGCTTTGGCGGTTGCTGTGGGCGCTGCTTCGGTACCACGAAACAGTCCTGTTGTTAAACTCAAGAATGGTTCCTACTATGGCATTCATAACACTGCGTACAACCAGGATTTGTTTCTTGGTATGAGATATGCTCAGGCGCCGCTGAACGATCTGCGCTTTCGACATCCCCAGCCCTTGAACTCAACCTGGGACGGAGTGCGTAATGCGACCGAGTATCAGTCCAAGTGCTATCAGTACGGGTATCCTTCGGGGCCTCTTTCAGGTGGCACTGACGATTGTTTACATCTGAATGTCGTTCGACCGTCTGCAGCTGCGAAGGAGAAGCTTCCTGTTCTTGTCTGGATCCATGGCGGCGGCCTTGTCGGAGGCTACAGCGGTGATCCCTCTTCGAACCTCAGCTACATCATCGACGAGTCAGTTAAATTAGGCTCACCCATTATTGGCGTCTCAATCAACTACCGTCTCGGAGCATGGGGCTTCCTTTGGAGTTCCGCTGTCAAGGCCGCAGGCGTTGGAAACAATGGCTTCCGCGACCAGAGACTTGCTCTTCAATGGGTCCAAGAGAATATCGCAGCGTTTGGAGGCGATCCCAGAAAGGTCACTATCTGGGGTCAGAGTGGAGGAGCGCGAAGTGTTGCGTCTCAATTGACTGCCTTTGGAGGTAGAGACGATGGGCTGTTCAGAGCAGCTATTCTCGAGAGTGGTACTGGTTTCCCTACAGCCTTTGGAGAGGTAGAGAACAAGGACGCGCCAACCTTTGAGAAGGGATACAAGACGCTCCTCAAGAGGACCAACTGTGATTCTGCGAAGGATTCTCTGCAGTGTCTGCGAAAGGTGCCGTCACTGGAACTCGCTCAGATCGTGGGCAATGTCTCGTTCCCAGTTTGGCTCGATATTATCGACGGCGACTTCATTCAGGATAGTCGCTCAGAACTTGTTCGACATAATAAGTTCGTTCCAGTGCCAATTATCAATGGAGTCGCATCAGACGATGGAGACTTTTTTGCCCAGCGTGGCATCAACACGACAAAGGAGTGGGAAGCATATCTACGAAAAGAGGGCGCAAGCAAAGCTACGATCGAAGCCATCTCAGCTCTGTACCCTGATATTCCACGCGTCGGTTTACCAGCTACTTTCGAAGGACGCCCATCAGGCCCATTGGCGTCTTATGGATCGCAGTGGAAGCGCGCGGTGGCCTTTGGCGGTGATCGAGCTATGCATGCACCCAAACGAGCTTGGAATAGGAAATGGGCCAAGAGCAATGTCACTGCGTACAGTTATCACTTTGATGTTGTATCAGGTGATCGCCCAGCAGTCCAAGGAGCTGGACACTCGGTTGACATCCCATTCGTCTTCCGCAATTATGAAAGATTGGCTCAGTTGAACGCAACGGAGCCGAGACCTGGGTCGTTTGACGAGGTGGCTGTTAAGATGTCAAGAATGTGGATTAGCTTTGCGAGCAAGATGAACCCCAACTTTGAAGGTATGGGAGATGTTCAGTGGCCTGAGTATGAGTGGGATGGAGGGAAGAATATGGTGTTTCATATTGATGATTCGTCTGTGGTTCATGTTGAGAATGACACGTATCGAACTGAGCAGATGGAGTATTTGGATAAGAAGTTGTGGAAAGTTGGGCTTCAGTCGGGACTCGACTAAGAACGGGAAGCGCAAGATGATCCAAGTCATCAGAGCCTGTTCATTCATGCTGTTACTCCTACCTCGCTTGACGTTGGATTATCTTATGCATACTGGCAGCCTAAAGTCTAGGCTCTCCTGCATGAAAATTAGACTATCTTAGGCGAGACTTAGGTTAAGGCCCTCTATTCACCCAAGACCTGTCCTATTCTATGAGTAAATGAGATAGAGAGCTAGACGTGATGCCTGTCGTCCAGGCCTGGGGCTCGTTGAACTTACTGGCAGACAGAAGCCACACGATGTAGTTCTATTCATCCCGAGGACAAAGTTCTTGTTACGGCTACGGCATGATATCCTCGTGGTTGCGGTCAGACAAAGAATGCTCACATAAAATACTGGTACGACATCGGCCAACCATGTCCCTTGCCAATAAACACATGTTTTGAAAAGTTCGATTGTTGTTTCCAGAGCTTATTGTCAGCCACGACGATGATTGATGCAGTGAGAGACAAATGGTTGCAGGCCACGAGGGTAAACTTTGGACGAGTAGTCCAGGAAACAACACTCTAGTGGGCTTTTGTTACGGTTAAGCCTGAAATTATTGCTGCGTACTCCAACAAATACGATATTCACACTGACAAAGTATGATGTAGTTGTAGCCTCGCCCTTTTCTCAGTACTCATGAAAGAAACAGTTTCCCTACAAAGAGACAATAAACGGGGCTTCATATTTCACCCACATTCACAGAACAAAGGCAAAGTCGCATTATTAGCAGTACCAACGGTTCAATGTTAGTCCTTGTCCTCAGGCACTTGTACCCATTAGTGACCGCTCAGCTTGAAAGTAGGACAACAAATCATCAGATGAATAAATATGCGGTACGTTTGTTGACAAATCTGAAGTCTTTGTTCGTAAGTGTTAGCAACTAACAGAGTGCTTGTCGAGCTCAAAGGACGCATAAAGGATGCACAAAGAATCTTTAGCTGAACAAGTTATTACTGAAGCTGATTTGGTCTTTAAGCATAGCCAACTCCTTTATTCATAAGCACTTGGCTACTTTTCGGCGACCCCGCAACACAATGTGAATCAGTGTCAGTGCCAACACGATTATTTGACGTATAGTGCCCAACTGACTTTATATAGAAAGCATATAAGAAGACGAAGCATCTTGCATAAATACATTTCCATCAAGCTTCTTTGCATCACCACATCGGCTGAATAAAACCGAAACTCATACACAGCAAGCAACTTGACTTTACAAGTAACGGCACTTAACAAAGACACATCATTCGGACACGTATTCCCATCCCTGTTGAGTAATACTATCTTCGGGGCGACGTTATCAAGGATGAGCGCCATCGATGATGTTAGATGTGGTATTGAGAGGCTGGATGCGTTCTCAAAGGCTTTGGTCGAAGCAAAAAAAATCCATTATGAGATACGTGAGTCTGGCTACACCGTGGCGCAGAGGGAGAGGTTGGATAAGCTGTACCGAGACAGTGGAGGTGTATACGACTTGCTGGGTGCGGGTGCCGACGATATCTCAGACTGGCGCAATCTGCCCATGAGCATCGCACACGGTTATTTGTTTTCTCTACTCAGGGAGCTTAGAGACGTCCTGCCAGAGGACCATCCAGCGACCAAGTATTTTATCTCCGAGGCGGAAGTTCTTCGTTATATCGCAAACTACGAGTATACTATCCTGCGCAGCTTTCTCCGATGGGCCGTCGTTGAAGCTCACAAGCCCTCGAGTGCCGTCTATTCTCTGCTGCAGATACATTCTTCTGATGATGCAGCGAAGTATCTGAAACCCAAGCCCAAGGGTGATATGAAGGTGGTCCTTGTCAGTGTGATAGATCTTCCCAAGTTGCTGGATCATTGGGACCAGCGCGTTGTTTCCGGCCCAGGTGAGGAGGAAATGGTGGAAGTATGCGGGACCCAGAAGACAAACTTCCGTAGGTATGTGGCCAAAGGACTCTTTGTTCTGGCTTGGAAGACCCAAGGAGACTCTGAGGATATGTGGATGGACGGCCAGGGCTTTGCTATTCCAGATGTTCCTGAATTGATCTAAATTTCTTGTTGGACAAACAAAGCTCACGCGAAACGATGGGCATTGGTGAACATGAGTAGACTGGTAGGGACACAGAGTAGAACGGGTGTTGAAGCAACTAGGTTGCCAGGGCGTTTAGGTCGAGTTTTTTTTTTTTAGGTAGCGGAATCATTCAAAGACATGCAGGGCATGTTTATCATTGTATAATCTTGATCCTTAGCTTATGGGAATTGCAGCTAACACTGAAATTGTTCGGGTGACCAACAGCAATCAGATAATGTGTTCAGTTGAGTTGGTCCGATGCCACGCGATAACTCCGTGTCCCGGAGAGTGGGGGTAGCCCGAATAGTGGATCCTCCCGTTCAGCCTTAGTAACCTTATGACTGGTAAAGTTAAGACTACAGCACAATATATGAACATGCTTTCTTTTCATCGTGAAGCTGTCAACGAAAGGACTCGACACAAAGTGCGTTTGTGCTGACAAATTACAACTGAACAATCACTGCCGAACATCCATTGTCACTGATCCTTCTGTTCTTGGCGCGAGGGCTGTGCTTACAATCCCTGTCGCCAACACCTGTCAAAAACTTGGCATAGCTTGAGGATCAGCCCCCAAAAGGTGCAGGGCTTGTCTAGTTCGGGAATTCGATGTGACGGTAAGGCTAGGGCTCATTTCCCCTTAATTTTCGTCTGTTCTTTCCGTGGTTCCTCCAGATGCGGGCGTTACTGTTAAGTCGTGAGTTGGGAATAGCTTCAGTCCCCGACCGCCAGACGCAGAGCTTGGTATCATCGTTTCTAGAATTAAACTACACTCGGCTCATCATTAGGTATTCCTGCCGGCCTCAAACACCCCACTTCGAGTTGTTCATTTGTCTAGCTCCGCGTATGCGTACCAATCGTCCTTGAAGCCCCAGTTGCTCCCCTATCAACCATCAAATTAGTATTGGATAATGGTAAAACTGGATCAGAAAACTTGCCTGTGCCTTGGAATTATTCTTCAACCAGCAGTTCGCGTTTAGACCGTCCAATTCATCCTTCATGCGCTTCGAAAAGACGATGCTGGCGCATTTGACTCCGTTGCCCGTTTCGGCGTCCTTGTCGATCATGTTGCCGCAGGCCTCCATACAGTCTTCAATCGTGTATGCATATATAGGCGCATAGTCGGCAACAATACCTCCTCCCTCGGCCGGGGTGCCTTGTGCTGCATTGACGCCGCACCACCACTTGAACTCGTAGCCTTTGTTGGTCTTGTACCGTGTCTCGTCTTTCTTGGAATCGGGGCACTCTAACTCCAGCAGGCTGACTGTATCAGCAGCTCTCGGTACATAGGGAGCTGTGTCGTTGACTGATGTGCTGTTGTCGGGCGTTGGGCATGAGGTCGCGGTTGGTTCTGCTGTCGCGGCGGGAGCTGTACCAGATACCGAGTCCGCTGAGCAATCCCTGCTATTGACATGTCAATATCTAAGCATAATTGAGCAGATGCAACGTTCAGACTTACGATTTATTTGCCAAAGCAGCTCCCAATCCCCCACCTACACCTGCGCCAACAACGATAGCCGTACATAGAGCGACAAGCGCAGCGAAAGTCCAAACTCCGAGCCCAAAAGGAATCCTGACACCATCCGATGACGCCTGCTGAGGATGATGATAGCCGGGAGGGATGTAGTAATTGCCGTTATCGTACCCAGGAGCTACCTCTGGAGCTTTGGCGGCTTGTTCAGCGTCCATGTTGACCTGGAGGCCTTCACTATCCGGGAGATGCTGCTGTTGACTCATCGCGCAACTCAAGACGATCAAAAATCGCTAACGAAACAATAAATGAAAAGAGAGAACCAAGAGACAGGGAAAGGGAGCGGATCAGTCAGGCAGGATTAAATGGGGGCGCAACATGGAGCCTTTATAGCGACGATCCTTTTCGCTAAGCCTGGTTTCAAAATGGTATTACAGGCTACGATCTGTAAGCTGACCGCATCCAATCCGCAAATCACGGTTCATTTTGGCCCCCATGTTCTCGTTGTCGTAGCATGGCCTAATAATATCCCTGCGAGCTGAGTGGGTTAAAATCCCGTTGGAGTTTGGACTGCGAATTCGGAGTAAAGCTTGAGATCTGGGCATGGGTAACAAGCTTTTCATCCATGAATCAGATGGCGTCTTGGGCATCAGGTTTGGCGAGGTGAGAGGGATATCGTGGGCAAAATACGCGATACTTGAGTTTTCAGCCCTGTATTGGGATCCATTTTAAGGTGCCGTCTTGGGTGACATTCAGATGGGCAATTTAGTGGCTCTAGCTTGTCGGGGTAGCATTGATACAACACACACAGCCTGAATGGCATGAGTTTTGTCTGGCGTCAAGGGCAGCAATTTCCCGTAGTCAGAAATAGCTGTGGAGTGTCCCAGTCTATTGTATAAGTATGAACTGTTGAGGCATCTTGCGCACTAAGTTAGCAAGCTACACAATAATTCTCCGATCAAGTCCTGTCGCTAATCACGGTGCCGTCTTACCCTGACGGGAACCTCCGAGGGATGTCTCGTTTCAGTGCATGATTGATTGACCAAACCCAGCCTCCACTCGGCCTGCTACTCGAGACAAAACTACGACGAATTGCTGTTAGAGGCTGTAACATAAATTTGTGACCTTTGACATTGCATCGATGTTAGGCATAGGAAGTTGATTTTGGGAGATTTACCGTTTGTTAAGGCTTTGTGCATATTGCCTTCTGAAACTTGAAGTTGAATGGAACTTTTGAGTGTATTACTGTAGGTTGATATATCTTGATACATCTCGTTGAGATGTTATAAGCTTTAATCACCAATCAATGCAGCCTTGAGCTTAATCGGAATATGGTTTACTAGTCCATCACGCCGAGAAATCTCAGCTTCCTAAACTCAGTGTCATAGACATATAAATAGCTGTCTCTATCCAGCCCAGCACCATCTCAATTCTCAACAGACATATTCTTCTAACCCTCAACCTCAGAGATCAACACCGCCACCCGAATATCGAAACCCTCGACAAACAGAAAGCCCATAATGGTACATCCATCTCTTCAGCAAAGAGTTCCCCTCCCGCGGGATGAGATTCTAATCCACACTCGCGGTCTGATGGAAGCATGTCATCGCGCAGGGATCCATGAGAGCTCAGTGTTTCGGCCATTCCTGCTATGCCCTTATCCTCCCAACACTTGTACTGGCTGTAATTATAAGCATACGGAGGACCTTAGTGTTGACCACGCTGAGGATTGCTGTAACAAGAGTGTGCCGATATACATCATTCCGAGTCAGGCGCGAATCATGCCGGGTCAGACGCGAATGCATTTCTTTCTTTGCAAAGCCTTACACAACTGGCTCTATCACAAATGGTACAGGCTATACCAAAGTGATATCGACTATGGATAATTTGTGGCCAAGTTCTTTATCCCTATTGATTTACGCCCTGGTCATAGATCAACGACCTCCCTGGTGAGTCTGATTAATGACCTCAATGCTAGAATTTGCAGCAAGGTGGCATCCATCCAGGACTATGTCCAGAAATGTCCTGTTGGACCGAGATATAGCAGCAAACAAACATTCAGAGACCAGCGGTTCTACATCATGCAGCCGCTTTTCAAAGCGATGGCGATCATTCTCCTAGCCGAGGAATTCGATATATTTTCCGAGCTTCGTTTTTGAAAGCTTTATCAAGTGCCAGTGTGCTCAGAATAGCTTGGACCTCCGGAATGTTGGCGTCAAAATCGAATCGCATCGGTAGACAGCCGCGATCTACTTTTAAGCGACGCAAGAACAGACCTGTGGAGGAGTCCGTTAGTCCAAAGGTCCTTTTATATGAAACCGAAATTGAACCGCTGCGAGTCAGAGAGGCATGATGCGCACCCAAGGGCAGTCCGAGTCTCTCCTGTGCCGATCAAAATCGACCATGCCTCTGTCGAAAAACCTTCCAATGTTCATAAAGTTAGAAATTCTGCACCTGAAGAAACGGCCAGTATCGCCCGAGTAATATTTGCTAGTCTAATACGATGAAGCTGCTCACCAATATCTATACTGAATTTTGACAAGACGAATTCTTGGGGTTCCTGCACAGGGCCGCGAGCAGAATCTTGTGTCTCGGATATCTCAGAGTAGAGGACAAGCAGAAACTGTGAACAGAATTAAGAGAAACAACGACATCGTACACAAGCCCCTTGAAAGCCAATTCACGAATAACAGAAAACGTATCTAGCGCAATCCACGCGACATTGCTATTGCGAGTTGAGACAATCCAGGCCTCGACCGGGGAAACAGACACTGCAGATACTCCGGAGTAAGGCATAGTATGAATCTTGGTCGGAAGTTGATGACACACTCGCTTGTGTGTTGCCATGTCCCAAGCTTGGAAACTGCCGTGCGAGAAATGGAGACTGGTAGACCGCCTGTTAAAATGTTAATTGCTGATGGCACCCATGGCTGAGAGCTGATGATTTTATGAAGTCAGACCTAGTGTTTCTTGCTATAAACAGACACTTGCCGTCTTTTGTGAATTAGATTAGCTGCAAGTATTCTAAATAGTAGCAGCTTTGCGTCCACTATCCGTTACCAAACTCGCGGATGCAACTGTAAGTATTCATATTCCACAGTTTTACAACTCCATGGTAGGAAGTCGAGACTGCAAGAGTGCGATCCAACGATAGCACCACTGGCAATATCGGATCCAGTATCTTTCGTGGAATTTGGCCCGTTACTCTCGCACTATTCGCGCGGATACTTATGGTGCTGGTGAGCAGCCGAAGTTAGCAATGTGAAGTCACATATCCAAGGGGTATTGGCCACTTTCAAATAGTGTTAAGCACTCTCCTGTCTCAACTCTCCAAGTTCTGGCAGATCCGCTCTTGCCGATAGAAACTAGAGTCGTCTGATCGAGGGAAAATTAAACAGACAAAGTCTCCTCCTGGCAGTTGAGTGGGCTGATGATTTCTGCAGAGCGGAGCTACCTAATCTCAAGATCCGTCGTACAGTTACTCTCTTCATAGCAAGCGCAAGCTATCATGATTAGGGCGTCACTGGTTATGGCAATTGAAACTGCTCTGTGATGATATGAGCCAGGGTGAAATGTTGTCTGAAAAAAGAAAAAGGGGCTCATGCTCTAATACTAAACTACCAATTAAAGAATAATTCCAAGGCATAGGTGAGCTTTTTTAATCTTGTTTTAAAGTACATAAATAATAATTTAATAGGTTACTAGTAAAATACAGAGGGAAAACCGGAGCGCCCGGAGGAAAAATCCCCTATTCTTTGATCCTTGACCAGGAATATAGAAGAATAACAAGCTACCCAAGACACTTAAACACACCTTTTTTGATAGTAACAACGGCCACCGACATAAACACAATGTGGGCATCTTATATCAGCGCAATGTGAGTTGTAGCCACAAAACTGCATGCAACGTGACCGTGCATCCTCGCGCAGTGATGAATCGATACCCCCACCGCCCTGGCAAGCCTCTCGACTCTCTAGTGCGTCACTCGAAGATTCCTGCAGTGCCGCATCCTCATCCTCGATATCTTCCATCTGCTTGAAGAATGCATCTGCATTCGGGCTTGGCTTGAATTCGCCAGAGTGCGTAAGCTCATCAGATGGGTAGTTGTGGACATCGATTTTGATAAGTGAATTCTCTTTGTAGAAATGCAAATACTGACGACCTGTAACGGTCTTTAGGAACTCATCGTAACGCTCAAGGTCATCGACGTGGATTGCATCTCGCTTCGAGAGGGCCATTACCCCAAAGATGAAAAAGGTTATTTTTAAGATGAAAGAGAAGGGTGACATGAGGTTGGAGAATGAGGTTTTTGTTTTCTTGAAGTACAATTGAGACTATGCTGCTTTGAACTTCTATTGCCAGGTGGCTAATTAGCAATTCTTATACTTGCGGCCTCAGCGAAAGCCGGCTCCAGATAGACTAACAAAGTTGATGGTAAAGACCTGTGTTTTCTGCCAATCATGTACCACTGCCGGTATTCATCCCTAGAACCTTCCTTTATCTTGCCGAGATTGCCGATTGTCAACTTTATTTAGCATATAGTTTAGATCAAACCTCACGTTCAAGAGACTGTTAACCTCAATAGAGAAGATATTGATATAAACGTCTTAGCCGTTAGTCTGATCACGGATATTCTTGCCGAGACATCCTTTGCAAAAAGGCCGATCACCAAACTTAACTGCCTTTATCCAATCGGAACCTCCCCTCGGCACTTCTGAATGTTTAAACTTAGTGGCACTGTAAGTGCCAACTAACACAAATAGCTGTCACGATTATATCTAGACACTAGGTATTGTGCTTAAAATGCTGTAATTTGAGCTGAATGTGTAAGATAGAGGAACCTTTGTTGAAGTTTGCTATTATTTCGAAGCAGAGTAATCGCCGTCTAGCCGACAACTTGTCACGAGTGATGGCATCTTTGACAAGCGAGTTCCCCAAAGGGATAATACCCTAGTGGAAATCTGGGTCAATCCATTGTCACACCTTGCGCTCAACCTCCTGCTTAGAGTCACACTCAGAGCAAGTGTCACCGCCAACATGATTGAGCTCTGACTTGAAAAGTCGGTCGTTCTCGGTATCCGGTTGGGTGTAGTCGGTCCTCTAACTCGACATATAACCCTCGTTCGACTTCCATCCAACCAACACACAGGCTCGAATACGTGGCAGAGAAGAGATCAAGTTCAATTCAGTATTGGCTGCAGACGTAGTACCATAAACTCCGTCTATAACTGAGGCAATGACGATAGTGTGTTTGCCGATGCCACCGCAGCTATTAACCCTAAAGCATGCCTCCTATTGCCCACAGTGCTTCTCCTCACTCTCTCGCTCTCTTTGATCTAGTGAGCTTCTATCTTCTCTGTCTCGTCGTGCGTGGCTCTCGTTCATACTGATATACAGTTCTGACGGGAAAGGAAATGAGGCAGCCTGATTTCAAGCACACTGTAGCCCCTGACTGACCCCGCCGCCCAAGTTCGGCAGGCCGCAATCACATTCCAGCCTGATGCGTCTCTGTGACTGTCCCTCAGTGGTTGCGAGACGAATGAAGGTCTCGGTTGCTATCATGTCTCATAAAAACGGGTAGAAGAGTGGTGTCACCGAGAGGATCGATTACAAGGGCCAACCAATGAAGTTACTAGGTTCTGTCTGCAGTTGAGACTTGTGGCTGAAAGCACGGAGAACTGGCATGGTGTCAGACAACTGTCGCTGCGCTTTGACCCAGGTCAGAGATTGTTGTTTGTCGTTGCCTGGAAAGATTAATTTCGTCCACATTGATTCCACTTGCATGAAGCCAGATAGCAATGACGAAAGGACCTATCGTCTGGGCTGCCATGATAGGCGCGATATATATTATAACGTCAAGACTCTTAGCCTGTGATGGCCCCGATAAAGAAAAGCGATTCGCATTTTCTCAGATTCCTGTCGGCTAACTAGAGCAAACTGGTAACCTGGCTGCGCTAGGTTCAGGCCTTTCCCGTGATCAGGAGGAATTACTGTTGTCAGATCCCGACACTGTCTATGATTTCATTCAACTGCAAAAGATCCAAGGCTTTGCACAGTTGGTCCTTCGGAGTTTGTCAATTCTTCTTTCATCTCTTACACGGCGTCTCTTCATTTGCCAATCGGAGACATGAAGATCGGTTTCGGGTCACCTAAGATGTCGCACCAACCAAAAGCGATATTAATTAGAGATATTTTACGGCGGCAAAGCTCCTTCACGTCCGTGCTCAATCTTTGCAGGCTGATCTACCGCATCTTGCCGAGGCTTTATTACGGGCTTGAATGAACAGTGTTCCAGCCAGCATGGTACCTCGCTTGTGTCGTTGTTTCTTCTCGGCGTTCCACGTACATCGCCCGTTATGATCGCGACGTTTCATCTTGCCGTTTAAGAGAACCTGTAGAGGCGAGTGGAAGCAAGCTGAAGCATTTATCCTACTCTGAAAGTCGAAGCCGAGCCTATCAACCTTTCGATGCTGCAGCCCCAAACTGGCGAATAAAGGTGGTTGCAGATCAAAATGAAAGAATTAGAGATTCTCAGAACCAAAAGATACAGAAGACCAAAATTTGGAGGTCAGCTGTAAGGCGATAGTTTATAACTTCCCCGAAATTCAATATAACTTGGGTGAGTGTGAACTCCTCAACTGAACTGCGAATAATTTGTCAGGAAACATGGGATATATCCACTATATCAAAATGCTTAGCAGATCAGCCAATCTTCAGCAGGTTTCTCATCACAAACTCGTTATGAAACTCTTGTAAATACCTGCTTCTTTATCTAGCATGTATCTAGGTACTAATTCTTTGTCAATTGTCCCGGTGATGTGGCCTAAAGATGATCACAAAATTTGAAACGTTGTAGATGTTCCAAGATTTATTATTTTGGTCAGGTCCTGGTATATCTGGTAGGCCTCACGATGCTGAGATCGGCTATCAGATATATCGGCTCAGTACAATATCGGCTCAGTACAATATCGGCTCAGTACAATATCGGCTCAGTACAACACTCTCATAAACGCAGTTCAGCCAGCATGCCACCTGGCACATCTGGTCGCAATCCTGAATTGGTGCGTCTTACATGATCAAGGCTCCCGAATCCGGGAACCCGAAAATTGTCCGCTGTCGGTGAGCACTATAAAAAAAAAGCCTAAATACAGCATGTATCATATGCCAATACTTCACTGTATAGGTACCTCTTGGTTTTACCGCATTCACATTCATCACGTTTAATCCTGCGCCTCCATCCTTCAATCCCAATTCTGATTCCTTCACTTGGCAAGCCTCCTCATGACGCATCGTGTAGCCTAAAGCCAACGACGATCTTCGCAAGCGAGAACTAAAGCTGGGCGCCAAGGCCTTGACCTCCAAGGCAGAGCTCATTCTCTTTGCCAACGCCTAAGTCCACTTACCATATCAGGCGAAATATACCGCTAGCGAGGCTCAGCTGTTGAGCCACGGATTAACGCGTCTTGGAAATGGGTATTTGGCTGGGCAGTGGAGTCTGGGCTATTCCGTCTCTACGTACGACTAATCCTTGGCTTTTGCCGAGAAACATAGCCTTCATTGGATCAACAAACAGGGCAGTGCCGTGATGACGGACAAGCAGGCTGAAAGTCCTTCAGATTTATGCTTAAATAGAACGAAAATATCCCGAATTTTAGAACATTCTATACCGCATTCTCGTATCATTTCCTCCATCATGAAGTTCCAATCTATTTTTCTAAGCCATCTTCTTCTCCATGCAGCTCAAGCCTCATCCATACCAAAAGATGTATTTGCTTCTTTGAAACCCAGAGATGACCTCAAGAACTCAAACAGCTCCAAGATCGACTGGTCAGAATGTGACTTGGACTTTGGAGACAATTCAACAAACAGCCGCCAGAGAAATTACGACTGCGCCAGACTCTCTGTGCCTCTGGACTATACGTCCGCAAGCAACGGCGAAACCATCAAGCTCGACTTGATCAAAGCCAAAGCCACCAGGGAACCCTATCTAGGCAGCGTTCTGTACAATCCCGGCGGCCCCGGTGGTTCAGGCGTCGAGGCCATCGTCTGGTCGGGAAAGGAACTTGCCGAGTAAGTTGCGTTGGTGGCATTGTATTTTCAATGCTGACATGCATCACAGAGTTCTTGGCGGACAGTATGATGTCATTGGATTCGACCCCCGGTAAGCTCAGCCTCTTCCTTATTCTTGGTGTTATGTAACACTAACAATTACTCAGAGGAACAGGTCGTACAATCCCTTTCGTCTGCAATGGAACGGGTCCTGGCACTAGCACAAATCTCACGAGTGCAAAAGGTCTTCGTCGCAGAGATTTCAACACGATTCCGCAGGCTGACACATGGGAAATTGTCAGAAATCAGACCTGGGAACTTGCTGGCACCTTGGCGGAGAATTGCTATGAGAGTCGTCAAGATACAGGGCGTTTTGTTGGAACGCCGTTTGTCGCGAGGGACATGATATCCATTGTTGATGCGTTGGGTCAGGGACCTATGCTTAACTACTGGGGTGTCTCTTATGGCACTATCCTAGGTCAAGTTACTGCGTCCATGTTCCCTGAGCGTATTGGTCGCATGTTGATTGATGCCAACTTGAAAGCCGATGACTATGCGGCTACAACGTGGATCTACAGCATGAGAGATGCTGAGCGATCACTTTCCAATCTTCTAGACGAGTGCGTTGAATCTGGAAAGGACCTCTGCTCTCTCGCAGACTATCACGGAAACGGCACAACGGGCGAAAGCCTCCTCACCGAGTTTAGAGATATGCTTGAGGGTTATCTCAACGGAACTCTTCCTGGCGGCGACATCGATGAGGAAGACCTCCCAAGCGATGATATAAACCTGCTCGTCATCACTTACAAAAACCTCATCTTCGGAGAACTCTACAGCCCTGTCAATTACCCCAGCATCATCAATCGTATCGAAGGCCTTTTCAACAACAACGTCACAGCGATGTTCAAGATGAGGAATGAAAGCTCGCTGGAAAGTGAATGGAACATTGCTGCCGAGTTCGTCACCAATGGCATTGCATGCAGCGACTCTTCGTTCCGAGTTGAGGATCAGGACGATTTATTCTCGATCTTCCAAGCCCATCGCGCTGAGGGATCTTTCTCTGAACTGGGAACAGTTGCGAGACTGTTCTGTGCGCAGTGGAAGTTTTCTGCGACTGAGCAGATTGATATTAACAAGCTGAGGAATGTCAAGACAAAGAACCCACTTCTTATTGTGAATGGACGATATGATCCTGTTACACCGTTGAGTAGTGCCTGGGGCGTGTCCGCTCAGTTCCGAGGAAGTCGAGTCGTGGTTCACGAAGGCGTCGGTGTAAGTATCCCCTACGTACCAGGGTGAAATGGAATCTTTGCTAACCGAGATTTATAGCACGGACTGATGGCTCACCCATCGAACTGTACGCAAGAGATTGTCAAGAACTATTTTGTTGATGGAGAGATGCCCAAGCTCAACACAACCTGTCAGCCTAATGAGCCGGTATTTGAGTATGCAGTATTATAGAGAAAAGGGCATAAAATAGACGGAATATAGAGAGACAGGCGGTCAGCGACTGATATTTGTTCCCATGTAACCATGTAATTTGATTAGATGCAGAACTTCCTGATACATACTTAGCTTCAACTGCAAACTTGACTTAACGGAATTGTGTTCTTGCATTCTGGGCCCTATACGTACACCTTTGCTGGTTAGTACTCATAAAACTGTGGCGCAGCTCTCTAATATTTTCTCCTGTAACTCTGGCGGTTCACCTATCTTTCGCCTAGACGCCCGTTTCGGAGGTTTGGATTCTCGGAAGCTGTCACCGAGAGCTTCGGAAGGGTACCGGCTAATTTCTCCAGAGGAGAAGCGTTGACTACCGCGGGAGTCATTTCCTAAATCGGCTTTTCATTATTAATTGGACAGTCTAGTCTAAAGTATTCCGAAGGTTTTCCTAAAGTCTCCTACTTTTATGGTGAATTTGTATAAAGTGTTAGAACTTGTTCTAAGATCGCCCAGCAACGATGGTGTACTCCATAAGCAAAGATGACATGACTCGGGTAAACGTCCGGAGGATTCAGCATGAATAATCCACACTTCCTCCACACTATATGACTCCCTTATTCCACTCAACCCTCACTCCTGCGACGTCTTCTATCACAAAATGTCAAAATCAATTTTATCAGACTTGGTAGATCAGCATCGGCCCGACCTTCAACCGTTGGAGGAGCTTTACAAGCATCTCCATCGCAACCCCGAGCTCTCCAACCAAGAAGTCGAAACAGCTGCGACTATAGCCAAAAGACTCAAAGAGATTGGCCCGGATGATCTCGTCATAAAGCCTCATATTGGTGGTCATGGCTTAGCTGCCGTTCTCCGCAATGGCGATGGGCCCACTGTCTTGCTCCGTGCCGACATTGATGCTCTACCAGTCGAAGAGACTACGGGACTGGAGTATGCAAGCAGCAAGCGCATGCTTCATGCTGCGAGCGGAGTTGAGAAACCTGTTATGCATGCTTGCGGTCACGACATGCACATCGTGACATTGCTAGGAGCTGCGGCGACTCTTTTCTCGTCCAGGGAATCTTGGGCTGGAACTTTGGTGCTGGCATTTCAACCTGCTGAGGAGCGCGGTACTGGCGCCCAAGCAATGGTCGATGATGGTCTGTACACCAAACATGGAGTTCCAGTCCCAGATTTCGTTTTAGGAGCACATGTGAGACCTTTACGTGCTGGTACGATTGGTACACGAAGAGGACTTGTTGCCACGAGCGCGGATAACTACAAGGTCACCATCCACGGCAAAGGTTCGCACGCGAGTATGCCCCATACAGCCATTGATCCCATAGCCATTTCAGCGAATGCTATTCTTAAGCTGCAAACGCTTGTCAGTCGCGAAGTCGACCCTGCTGAGTCAAGCGTTGTGACCGTCACGAGTATTCATGCTGGTGACGCTGAGAACGTCATCGCCGACTCGGCCGTTCTTGGTGTCGACACTCGATCTACTACTATCGCTACCCGCGAGCATCTTTTGAAGCGCATAAAAACAGTTATCGAAGCAGAGTGCTCGTGCGCCAATGTCCTCAAAAGCCCAGAGTTTGAGCAAACGCGAGCTTTTCCTCTGACGATCAACGATGAAGCTGTTACCAAGAGAGTTGAGGAGACATTCGCGGCGCACTTTGGCGAAGGGCGTGGAAAATATGATAGGGATATGCCGAAACTGGCCTTCAGTGAGGACTTTTCGATATTGGCTACTGCTGTTGATAAGCCCTATTGCTTTTTTACGTATGGGTGTGTTGATGGAGAGGTTTGGGATAAGGCTGAGAAGGAGGGAACTGTGGCACAGAGTATTGCTGCGAATCATTCTTCCAAGTTTGCTCCGGTTATTCAACCGACGCTTAAGACTGGGCTAGATGGATATGCATTGGGTGCTCTCACATTTTTAGGAAAGGGACAATAGGTCGCAGCTAGAACTCAACATCTATAATGGCCGCGTACTTAGACAAGCAAAATAATTCAACTGGTATAAACTGAATCGTCACTGACATGAGTATTCTCGAGAATTGGAATTGATACACAATATGAAGATCCCGACATAATACAGTGTCTTGTTCTTTTGCGCTGTGTATAGGTTAGCAAAACTCGGTTGACTCTCATCCAATGGCATCGGTGAGATGGCCGAGTTGGTTATGGCGCCAGGTTAAGGTTAACCTTGACACCAATTCCTGGTGGAGCAATCCTCCTGGGTTCGAGTCCCAGTCTCATCAGAGTTTACTTTTTGTCCCATATGTATTATGGCACTCAACCTCATAAATAGAAGCTGTGTTGTTCAAGAAGTTGTCTTTTTTGTTTTGCACATGCTGACAGCTTTTCTTTTTGCAGTTATGGACTCTGTTAATACTTAGTTATACTCGCGGCAGGTTACAGTCAATGCAACCAATCAGAATAGAGGATTCGAGACCTGGGTTAAATTAAGTTCACTTAAGTCTGTCGCGAACAGACACAAGACGCATCACGAAGATTCACTACCATACATCAGCAGACGCTCTCTATCTCAAGATGCCATCAAGGTCTCATGATTATCTTAAAGCTTTAAAACCTTGTTCACGATGTATCGACCGTAAGACAACGTGGCAACCGAGGCCTCCCGTACTGTTCGCAATGCGCGAAGTAAGTCCTGCAACGCGTAGCCTCGTTGACCAACACCGCTGACAGTACAGAAACCCTTCTTACTGCAAATATGAGCTATGCGGGTCTTCAAAGATAAGGACTTCAACTCACATCATCACAGTCAGGGGCTCGACGACTTATGATAGAATATATGCCGATGACTCTGAACCGCCAACGTCGGCGAGGCCCCTTTCCGAATCGGGCCCTTGCGGCTGGGACTTGACGGAGCATGGACAAGCTGAATTGATGCAGGATATGTTTTCTCACCGCTATCGCACATACCCTGAAGAAGTAGCTGAGGAGAAGCTGAAGAAAACCGTCGACATTCTCCTGCGGGAACGCGGTTGTACCCTCGATACTCTCCTCGAAGACGAAGTTTTTGAGTCATTTCCTCTGGTGCGGTACGGCTGCACGGGCGAGTATGAATACGAGGATAGAGGTCTTTCTATGCCAGGACTGATTCTCGCTATCCTGCTGGTTACGACGCCGCCCTGCAATCATATGGAGTGCTTGAAGACAAAGAGGCTGCATGTCACCATCCTCGCTATGTTGCCCATTCTGCAGTCAGTATTGGGCCGCAGTAACGGGGTAATACGGACACAGGCCCTTGTTGCTGTCTATGAATACGGTCACGGATTATACTATCAATCGCATCTCAACCTCAATTCAGCTATATGTATGGCATCACGAATTGAGATGCCTCAATCTATCCGTCTCGAGCTTGCTCTAGAGTTGAGGTTATCTCTCATGTTATTGGACTGGTAAGTCCATTCTTCTCTCGTGCCTAGAGAGGGACTTGCTGACGATTTGATAGCATGCTTGCCTTGTCAACACACCATAGAGATGAAGGCTGGCTTCCTCATAGAGACGAAGGTTGGCTTCCTCTCATTTGCCAACCGGGGCATGCCATGGTAAGAGACGTGGAAGATAACCTTGCGACGCTTAGAACACCCGAAGGGGACCCAAGACCTGGCGAGACTATTCAGAGTGCCCTGTCCATGCACCAAAGCGTATCGATAGCAGGGTACGTTCTACAGCATATTCATGACTCGAAGCGAAGCCCTCGGTCTTCTAGACATGAGTGCGATGCCGTCTACGCACAAACTCTTCGGATGATGGAAGTTGCGCTGAACGACAAAACGAGAGATATGCACCACTCCGTTTTACTATCCAGGTTTGCTACCATCTTATTCCACGATGCCCGTTTATGAGCTAACACTCACAGCTGTCTGCTTCTACACCACGCTCATATTTCTATAACATGTCAACCTTGGAAGCTACTTGAACCTGATCAATGGCTGGCCTTCTATAGTTCTCGCCAATCGACCTGGAGACTGCTCAAAAATGTCTTGTGCTCCTTTTCTGACGACGAGCAGGACGAGCTACATTTGGAATCACTTATCTCTCTTATGCCCAGCATGAATAGTTTGTGCATCATAGTAAATGATCCGGAGGATGTCTCAACTGTTGAAGAAATCGCTGCGGTGATGCCGTATATCAGATATGCTGCCCAGAGGTGGGCAGGGATCAGTAAGTATTATCTAGCCGCGGAACCAGCATAAGTTGACCTCTTTTAGGACCCTTCATAAATCAAATTGCTCGAAATGCTTGATTGGATGCTCATGTCAGGGCCGAGTATAACGCAATTCGAGAACCATTTTATTTCGTCTAAGTTGCGAGCTAAATGTGTTGTTTGCAGTTGAGACTTGGGGCTGAGAGCTTATTCCGGCAGAGAGAACCTAGTAATATCATATAGTATAAAAGATTTGAACTTGCGTCCTAAGTCTGATATTTAAATCAAGAATACCTCTGTGAATAACTCTTTTCATATACTTCATGTCCTGCCCTTCTAAATTTGCTGGGGGGATGTGCAGATAAGCATCTTTTGGTTATCCGCACAGCCGGTTGTGCGGATAGCGGCCGCCGATGACATAAGTAAATTAGATGTACCGGGCCCGGTGCATCTATCAAGTCAACTCTGTCTTTAAAAAAGAAAACAAAAACAAAAACGCGCTCGAACCATCAGTCCTCCACCACATTCTGGCCACCTACTCAAAACCCGTCCCGATGAGCAACTCAACCATGGCATCGCGATTCCGAGGCGACGGAAAGGCGTCGGTATCATGCACGCGTTGCATCAATCGGAAGCAAACGTGCGACCGAGTCCTTCCAAACTGTTCGCGATGCGTGTCGTAAGCTATACGCGCTGCTACAGCCAGGTAAAATGCTGACAGTAGCCAGGAACCCAGTCTCATGCGAGTATAGGTATCCGACAGAGCTATTGACTTCGGCAACTGGGAAAGATACTTCACAGCCGTCACCCACTGACCGTTTCCTCGTTTTGGGCCGCTGCGGCTGGGACTTGACGGAACCTGGCCAAGCTCAACTAACGAAGGCTATGTTGGCATATGATTCTAATGACCCCGTTGCGAGTGCTGGGCTAGGAGATCAAGTCAGGGAAGTCTTTCGCGATCGTGGTTGCACGATACAGGAGCTCCTTGAAGATCCCGCCTTTGAGTCGTTACCTCTCGTGGAAAGTCTCCGCACGACTGGCATTCCTCACCGTTCTCACCCTGTAGATTCCTCCTGGGCCATTCTACATCTCGCCATTCTTCTCGTCGCTACACCACCTTGCGATCACAAGACATGCTCACAGACCAAGCGACTCTATGTGACTGTCAAAGCCTTGTTTGCACTTATGCAACTTCATCTTCCAAACCATGCCGAGCTTGTGCAGACTCAGGGCCTTATCGCGCTATACGAATGTGGTCACGGGATGCTAGAGCATGCACATGTGACTCTTAATTCAGCCTTCACAATGGCCGCGAGGCTGATGTTGACCTATCGAGCATACTGACATCGTTGGAGTGGAGATTATCTCTCATGCTCATTGATATGTAAGATGCATACTATGTACGCGATTTCATGTTAAAGAACTAACATTATGATAGCTTGGTTGCCTTGCAAGCGCTTCATAGGAAGCACGACTGGATCCCTCTCGCTTGCCCACCTCATCATGATATAGTAAGGGCCATTAAACATAACTTTACGGTCCTGAAAACTCCAAATGGAGCCCCTAGACCCGAGAGTGCCTCTCAGCGTGTTTTGGACCTTGGTAAGATTGTGTTCCAATGTGGACGGATCCTGCAGCACGTTCACGAATCGAAACGCGACCCTCGAACTGATTGTGAATTGATCGTCGAGATTGACAATTCTATTCCTCCCTTCGGAGACGATCCCAAACACCTAGATCTAGCTGAGCTTTTGCAACTGCCCACGAGGTGAGGCCTAAACCTATGATTTCACCATTATCCAAACATTTACTAATTCTGGTAGCTGCCTCTTTGCCCACAGGTTGGAGATGGATGACTCATGTTTTGTCGACAGCCCCTTTCAGGGTATTGAGCGAGTAATACCTGTGGCTGAGAGATCAATCCAGCAGAGACTACTTGCCATTCAGCGATCTTTCACACGCCGGTGTTGTGCAAGGGCTAATATTGACGCGAAATTTAGCTTTGCCAGGAATTCCAGTGAAGAGGAGAACCAAAAACAGTTCTCACTAGTAAGATTGGTATGCATGTTGCATAGTTTATTAGTTACACTCCAAATAGGCCTCCCTGGTTTTTATGACGAAGGGATTATCCCCGTAATACCAGAAATGAGGAGGCTAAGCAGGAGATGGCCAGCTGCTGGTGAGTGTTTCCCGCTGCCAGACCAAGTATGGGAAACTAACTACTTTTAGAAGAATATGTCAATCAGATTTCCGATGATATTCAGAAAAGGCAGCGGTTTAAGGACACCCCTCTGGTTAATCTACCGGCGAACACGGGATGAGCTCGAACTTCATGTCATCATCCCCAGCCACTATAGCTGAAAGGAAGGACTGCTGAAAAAGCTGCATGTCCTGTTGTAGACTTACGTTACGGTCGTTGGGGACTACTGTAGTAGGCTTTTGATCCTTGGAGATCCACCAAGAGCGTAAGAAGGTGAAACGTCTTATACGTTGGGTACTTATCCCAAAATGAGGGGCTTTGGATCTATTTTCTTATGTTTTCCTTTTGTCGTGATATTCAGTATTTCGGAGAGTAGGGAGAGGCACTATGCTGTGTCAGGGACTGTAATATCTTCAGTTTATATGTACAGGAGAATAATAATAGTATTTTACTTCTCTAGCTAAAACTAGATTTTTTGACAAGACTCTTGATTTCAATCATCATACCGCCAAAGCCTTCGCCTATGTTCATTCAGCGAGAATCACATCAATGGCAGAGTAACCCGCCCCAAAATTCGAGTTCGCAGGACCAAAATAGCCGTTCTGAGAACCATCCACATAGAACTGAGAGAACGCGGCCGCATTGTTAGGTCGCCTGCAAGATCCACTCGCCTCACAAGATCCATTCGGCGCAGTGCAAGAAAGAGTGCCGCTGGCCGCGCGGGTGCACGTCAAGGGAGCGTTCTGGAAGTTATCAAAGGGGCACAGGACAAGCGGTCCGAGGACGCCTGAAGGCTTGTAGTTCAGACATAGGTAGTTGTTGTTGGTGCCTGTCGCGAGCTGGCCATTGGCGGCGAGGGTGAAGATCAGGGTTTGGGTCGAGTCGGAGAAGGAGAGGGGGATGAAGCGTGAGTCGGTGCCCTGGAGGGTGAGGCCAGCAGCGGGTCCGGTGCCGACGAGAGAGCCGGGTGTGAATGATGGGCCTGCGGTGGTTGTAGTGGAAGCTTCCTCTGTGGTCGTGGACGCAACCTTGGTGGTGGTATCAGCCTCAGTGGTTGTAGTAGAGACGACCTCGGTCGATGTAGTCTCAGCCTCGGTGGTAGAAGTCGTCAAGATCTCGCTTGAGTCGGTGCTCAAGGTCTCCGTCGCAGAGGTCAACGACTCAATGACAGAAGTCTCCGAGGTAGCGGAAGCGGTCGTAGTGGACGATTCGACAACCGAAGTTGCAGCCGTAGTCGTACCTAAATCAATCCATTAGAATCGTCGGCTGGTCTTACATGCAGGTACTCACGAGCAGGCTTGCAAACTCCAGCTTCAACGACCATGTCAGCCGCAAAAAGGGCCAGGGCAAAAGACAAGACACGCATTATGATAGCTGAGCGAATGTTAACGAGAGACAGACAGCGTGGTGAGACAGAACAGAGGAGGACATGTCTTGGCAACGGGATGGGCTTGCTTTTAAGCAAATAGTGCCGATCTTCCGATCCAGACCCGATAGTTCTTTGGTCAATTTTGGCTATTATTGGTGATACTTTGAGCTAATCGACGCCATATTCGATAGTCTTGACGGGAGACAAGGGGATAGGAGATTTTATGAGAATGCCATTACGAGGATCCACTTGGGAAATTTGATGTCGCTTTGTGCACGGCATAGTCAGCCGTGGGAGGGAACAAAGATAACACGAAAGAAGTCGGTATCAAACACCCTTATTAGTTAGATGCAAATGATATCCTTCCCGAAGACTTTGTAGGCTCGGTGACACAGTGCTGGGACGGTAGGTCGTTAGAAGCACGGCATGGTTCGAAGGGGGTTTCTGGGGCCAATGGACTTACAAAGAGGCAATTGATTTAAGAAACGATAAGCAGATGGACTGATCTTTATGCTTAATTGTTGGGGCTTATTTTGCTAATAAGCGATTCGTGAAAGCGCGTCTCTTTCTCACGAGTTGTCGTCAATAGCCTTGAAGTCGAGAGGAGATTGATGAGTAACGAGCCAGGAAAGTCATGATGAGGAAGTTTTTTAAAGGCTGCGAAAGAGAGAAAACAATAGTAACTATGTTATGAGTTACAATTCGCATCTAAGCTAGTTGAGATTACAGAATGTATATGGTAAAAAATAATAAAGTTCTATATAAATAAAATCATAGCTGACTACCCTAAACCTGTGAGCCAGGTACGATATTTACAGTTGAGACTTGTGAGAGCTTAAATTACCACGGAGAACTTAGTTCACCACCCTTATTACCCCGCCATTTGGTTTTTAAGAACACCATCTCAAAGACATTTGAGTGATGAAGATTACTGACGAAAGAGAGTCGAATTTCCTCGGGGAATATTTAAATTGGCAATATCCTCTTCCCCACGCATCTTGGTGACGCCATTCACGCTCCAAGATCTCTCCCCGTCAAATAGCGCGAAGCTTGAAGCGTAGGTTGCCGGTGGCTGAGTCCCCAAGATCTCCAATGGACGTGGCCTCTGAGAAATGCCAAGAGGTTTTCAGCTGGGCACTAGTGAGCTGAAACAACAAGGGTCTAGACCCAGAAAATGTTGAGGACATACAAATAGTCAGATTACTCCGCTTTGATCATCCCTAGACATCTTCAAATCCATCGACTGCCATCGAAATACACTGACAAAATGGGTGAAGGCGGCTATCTCAATCTCGTCAACGGTACGCCGTACAAATGGAAGCGGACGCAGCAAAATAGCTACCAGATGGAGGCGTGGAGCTTCCCCGAGAGCATTGACGCAGGTAAATCGACCGTACTTTGAGACATAAATTGGTACCTGACCATATCTTAGGCAAAGTTCCCAGCACTTATGTTGAGTTTGATCATGGCGTGCTCAAGAAACGTGGAGATACTAGTGGATCCGTCACATACAGTTTGGAGGGCACCAAAGCGACATTTTCAATCCACGTTCGCGATAAGCCCGCAAACATCTGGATTCAGCTCGACGGGCTCGAGGCGCTGAACAACCCTCGTGGCTCAAAGATCGAGTTGGGATGGGAGCATGATGAGTGGGTCACGTTTGTGCTCTCTGGAAAGGAGGGTAATTTTCACTCTTCGAACCCGCCTACGGATTGGATGCAGAAGAACAGAAATACCCTGGGTCATCGTCCTTTGTCGCAGATTTGCATGCTGGGTACCCACGACTCGGGCATGTCGACTGTATCTCACTGCGATGTCCCTGGCGGTGTCATTGACCCGTATGTGCTGTGCCAGTCTGTCTCTGTTCTGGGACAGCTTGCGCATGGTGCTCGATACTTCGATCTTCGACCTCAGTACTCAGGTGGCCATCTGTGGACCGGCCATTACACCGGAAAGGTTGGAGGTCGAGGCGAATCAATTTCCGATATTATTTCTGGCGTCAACGAATTTACCAAGAAGAATGGTGAACTGATTATCCTGAACTTTTCGCATTCTCTTCAAACCGACACCGACGAATGGCGAGAGTTCACCAAGCAGGAATGGCATAATCTCATGAAAGAGCTCCTCAAACTGAACCATCTGTTCATCGTCGAGGACAAGAACAAGGCCAAAAACCTTACTCAGCTGAAGCTTGATGATTTTATCGGCAACGGCAAGGCAGCTGTCGTTTGCGTCATGGAGCAGTGGGATCTCGACATCGGCGACTATGCGCACAAGGGATTCTACAAGTACGAAGCGATGAACGTACGCAATGAGTACTCCAACAAAGACGACGCCGTCGTCATGGTTAATGACCAGCTTGAGAAGATGAAGGGTCACATGTCCGCCAAGGATAAGCGACTTTTCCTGCTTTCCTGGACGCTGACTCAACAGGCTCCTCAGTGGGATGGTGATGTCGTCACTTTCGTCAAGGTTGCACCGAGGTCTTTGAAGCCGATTAAGAAGCTGGCTTATACCTGCAACAAAGAACTCTGCACGCGACTTCTGCCCGAAGTCAGCGATAAATCGTTTCCCAACGTTGTTTACATTGATTATTTGGATAATCAAGATTACGCAGCTCTGGTCGTTGCCATCAACGACAAGGTTTTCAATAATTAAGTGGTTGGATGGGTTATACGCTGGTGGATGGATGCCTATATTAAGCATACGTTTCAATAGCAAATCCTGCTTTAAGCCTCTGATACACCTCGCTTCCCATTCTCGGCCTGTAATTCGTCGCTCGTATTCTCCATGCAGATCACATCAGATCACGCGTCCCGAGACTCCGAAGTACGTACAGTACAGTAGATCCATGACTAACACCGCTAAACCGGTCTCCGCGGTGGCCGCCTTATCGGAGAGTTTAAATTCCCCGAATTTCTGCATCAACCTCGAACCTTCTCTCAGCTTCTCATCGTCATCATTCTTCAATATGAGTAATTTCAATAATGAGAGGCGCTTTTTCAACTATCCCGAGCCTCAGGAGGGGTAAGCATGACATTGCGTGATGATCGAATCATGTGCTGACGTTGTTTGCCTATCGCAGGCCTCATGTGCCGTATGCCATTGAAAGGAATAGGAATCCGGTCTTGAGGGGGCCTTTTCTCGTTGCTGCTGCATTTTTGTAAGTTTTTGTGAATTGAAGAGAAGTTTTGAGTTGCTGATGGTGCAGAATGGAATGGATTCGGTTTATTCGTGAGACCGCTTGGGCTAATGCGGGTTTCGCTTCGCTCCGGAACATCCGGACTTATCTTGAGCATTTCGAGCCTCGCTACGATCCAACTGTCGTGCCGATCGCGCTCTCCGAAGCTGAGGCTAAAGAACGCGGTGAGAGGGTTCAGATTTCGGCTTTGCAGCAGGCAAATGATTCTCAGACATTAAATTCGTCGAAATTTTACTCGGCAGCTGATTATAGAGCTCTCTATCTCTCTGGGGAGCTTACCCCGGTGGATGTTGCCAAGGCGATTTTGCCTCTCGTTGAAACCGATGGCCCAACGCCTGGTCGACACGCGCAGGGCTGGAGGGAGCTCAATGTTGAGCGTATTATGAGAGCCGCTGAAGCTTCAACTGAACGCTATAAAAACAAGCAACCTCTTGGTCCCCTCGATGGCGTTCCCTCTGCTATCAAAGACGACTATGATTTAGACGGCTACTCCACCACTCTCGGCTCCCCAAGAGATTACACCGAAACCCCCAAGGACGGAGAATCAACTACAAGCTGGATCGTACGAAAACTCGAAGAAGCAGGCGTTGTAATCATCGGCAAACTCGCCATGCACGAGTTCGGACTAGGTAAGCCCCCGTATTCTTATTCTTATTCCCCGAATCGACTGACGCTTATCAGATACGACCGGCAACAACCCCAATCAAGGAACGCCGCGTAACCCCTTCAATTCAGGCTATTACACCGGCGGAAGCTCATCTGGTCCTGCGTACGCTGTCAGTTCTGGACTTATCCCCCTCGCGCTGGGCAGTGATGGCGGTGGCAGTATTCGCATTCCTGGATCGTTTTGTTCGGTGTTTGGGTTGAAGCCTACGCATAACAGACTTGCTTCTTGGCCTGGTGCGAATCACTCACCGACATGTGCTGTTCAAGGGCCCTTGGCTGTTGATATGCAGTCGCTGGCAGCTGCGTACGAAGCCATCGCTGAACCTCATCCTTCAACGCAATTTCCCCCTTTGGCTCTGCAGCCTTCACCGCCTGTTACGAAAGTCCTCGGAATCTTCGATGCATGGATCTCGCGCGCTACACCGAGTGTTCAGTCGTTGGTTCGTGGGCTTATTGAGTCTTTGGCTGCTAAGCATGGATATACTCTTGTTCCGATTGAAATTCCTTTTCCTGCTGAGGGTCAGATGGCGCATGCACTTACTGTTCTGACTGATGCTTCGACATTACTCTATGATACGAAGGGTTTGACGCCTGCTAACAAGATTCTTCTTGCATTGGGAAGGACTACGCCTTCGACGGATTATCTGCTGGCTCAGAAGTTGAGAGGAATGTTGATGCAGCATCTGTCATATCTTTGGAAGACATACCCCGGCATGCTTATCATAACCCCCACTACCGCTTGCGCCGGTGCGCCTATCCGCGGAGGAAAATCTGAATTGTCTTACGGCGTTAACGACGGAAACTATACGCTTCAAAGTATGGAATACGTCTGGCTTGCTAACTTCTGCGGTCTTCCCGCCATAACCGTCCCAGCTGGATACGTCGTTCCCGAGGGCAGAAAGGACGCTGGCGAAATTGCCGATAGAGATACGGAGGGTAAAATTCCAGTCGGACTCATGGCTACGGGCGAGTGGTGTAGCGAAGATGCACTGTTGCAGTTTGGTTTTGATGCGGAAGCTGCTGGACAAGAACTTAGAAGCAAGCCACCGAATTGGGAGGATGTGATTCAGAGAGCTAAGGATGAGGCCAAAATGAGCAGAGGACCGCGCCGTGCAGCCGGAAGTGAGTAGATATGACTAGTAAAGTTAGAGAGAGAATGAGTATTCTAGCTTGTTGCAGGTGAGGGGAGGAGAAATGGGAGGATTGGAGGATATATCCTAGATGATTTATAGAGTTTATTCTTTTGTCGTGCTAGTGAAACTATACTATATGTATGTCAAATCAGCAGACAGAACTTAGTGAAATCTTAAAGGATTCAACTGCAGCTTCCTTCCTTGGCATAGATCCTCGGAGCCTTGCATATCTCCGCACCTTTTCAGTCAGCTCACGTGTTTTGAGGCGTTTATCATCCTTCACTGATATCCCTAACCGACAACCTACAAACACCACCACATTAAGTCTCGACACCGTTCATAAAATCCATTCTCAGGGTTTTGGCAGTGAATATGGCAGATCAGAACAACAAAGATGATGGACCCGCTGGCACCACTCAGTTTGTGATCCGCGAACTCACTAGCTCAGAAGAAGATGTCCAGCAAGCATGGAAGCTGTGGCACACCATCTTCCCAAACTGGCCTATCGAGCAAGGTCGGTTCACAGGGCTTCTTTTTGGCATGAAGGGTCAGCACTGGATTCACGAGCATGGATTCTGCCTGTCATACTATTCCAAAAGCGGGAACTCCGGACATATCGCAGCCATTGGAGTCTTGCCCGAATACCGTCGTAAAGGTATCGGTAATGCGCTTCTAGAGAAAGGAAAGGCAGGTTTGAAAGATACAGCGAAGGACGCAGGCCAGGAGTTGAAGTCTGTGGCGATTGGGTCCATTTTCCCGAGATTTTGGTACCGAGTGCCAACCAGTATCTCACCCGATGCAAAAGAGTTTCTCTCTCATAGAGGTCAGTAGTCCATCCAAAAATACCACGGCCATTTACTAACTACCTAGGCTCATACGAAACTACTGATACTGTTCGAGACCTTTACAAGGATATCGAGACCGAGATTGCCTCGCCAGAGATAATGGAGCGTGTCTCAAAGACAAATATTAAGTTCACTCCATGGTCGCCAGAACTGTACGAAGAATGCATAGCCAAACAAAAAGAGCTGTTTGTAAGTCATAATATTGCAACTATCAATTGACCTCACTGACACAATCGAGACCTGGGGCGGCATTTACGAAGCACTCGCAGCACGAGGCCAACATCACGAAGTAATGGTCGCCATTGATCCGGATACCAACAAGCAGATTGGCTGGACTCTCATGTGCTCTTTCGGATCTTCAGCCGGCGACGCCTTCGCATTTCTTCCTCTCCTTCCTTCTGGGGACAAGACTGGTCTTATTGCTGCGGTTGGAGTGGATGAGACTGCGAGAGGGAAGGGCGTTGGTCTAGCACTCGTTGTCAAAGGGATGGAGAATCTGAAGGAGAGAGGTATGCAGGGGATTTTCATTGATGCTGTTGCTATACGGGGATTCTATGAAAAGCTAGGCTTTGAGACGCAATGGGAGTATGAGGCGTGTAATTTTGATCTGGCTAAATAAGGTGCCGAGGCCTGATCTATGTCCCGGATCCCGGTAAAGTAAATTATGAAAAAATGCTAGGAGACGCGATTAAAATCTAGTTATCTCCTTAAACCTGTGTGTCTATTACTGTAGCCTAAGCTGGCGGTAAAGGAGAGGCTGAGAATTAAGGGGATGTGAAAATAAGGGACTGGTTAAGCAGAGGTTCCTATTAATAGGACTGCTGCTGGTGCCTTACTATAAGGTATTAAAATGAAATCAGCAAAAGGTTTCCTTAACTCAACAAATATATCCTAAACTTATACTAAATTACCCCAGTCCTTTTATCATCTAGGATCAATGTCCTCAGTTTTGACGCCCTCTCTCCCTAGCAGAGCTGTTTCCATGACATCAAAACCTAATGGTTATGATACACCAGATGAGAATAGGACTTGGGGATCCAATTCTAGGACTCGATCTAGCATACGCCCCCCTCCCCTCCCCCTCTTCCTGCGTTACAGGACGTGGCTTTTGTATTTTTGTCTTTCAACCTTTCTGATTGGCCATGAGAGGATCTAGCCCTGGTCGTGCAGTCCAGGACTGAGTGTGGCCGCAGATCATTGGATAGCAAAAACAATAATTCAGCCACCGACAATTGGCGAGGGCATGACAGAAAAGCTACAACTACAGAGTTACAATAAGTCCTATCGGACAATGAAGGAATATTCGCAAGGCTCTCCGGGAGGCTGAAAAATGGTTATCTCAAACCATTGCAGCCAAGTACGTAGAAGGCCGCAATAATGTGTCCATCTCATCAAGTCTCCAATGAATTTGCTTGGTAGGCGCCTTGTGCTACATGCGCAGAACCAGAAAGGCGCAGTCTGTCTGCCTTATGCGGCTGACTTCCTTGGCATACTTTTCAACCCTTTCTTACTTTGCAGCTTAAGTTTGCCCCTCACATTCAATTTCTTCCTTTACAAATTTCCCAATCTTTCCAATGCCTCGTAATAACTCTAGCGACCAGCCTAGTATAGGCCCTTTTACAGCAAGACAAGTTTACGATAGTCTCCCTCTACCTCCCGGTTCTCATTGCATACGAGTGCTTGATGTTCACCCGAGTGATCCAGCTGACGGTAGTCGGCTGACTGGCACATTACGCATAGTTGATCTACGGACTCTACCTAAGTTCACTGCGCTTTCGTATGTTTGGGGCCAAGGCTCTTTTCACAAGATTGCCTGCAACGGTTGCAATCTTGACATCACACAATCGTGTTATGAGGCATTGACGACGCTTCGACAATCCTGCCGGTCATTGACAATATGGGTTGATGCAATCTGCATCAATCAAGAGGATAACAGCGAGAGGGAGCAACAGATTGTGTTAATGGGCAGTATCTACACGTTGGCCGAGACCGTTTATGTTTGGCTGGGTGTCGGTAATACGCAGACGGATCAGGCTGCCGAGTATATCAACACCTTCTCACAGTTTCGCAAATTCCCTGCTAGAGTGCCGCGAAGTTCTCGCAGCGATATTTCAGGTAATATTTTCCGACGCTTTATTCGAACTGGTCGATATGTATTGCCCATTGCCTATCAAAGCTGGTGCACAGAGCCCCTTGTTGCCAAGAGATGCCAAAGAGGTACATTGCGTTGGTTCTTTAATGCCATGCGGGATAATATATACATATATCGAATTAGTGAGTCCACACCTTATGAAACATCACATTTGTGTGTGTGTGTGTGTGTGTGTGTGTGTGTGTGTGTGTGTGTGTGTGTGTGTGTGTGTGTGTGTGTTATCATGCGCGAAACTGACATTGGCAGAACAATTGTCCAACTTTCCATTTGTCAGCCAGGATGTGTTTAATGCACTTGTGGAACAAACCTGTCTTGCTCGAGTCTGGACATTTCAGGAAATGACGCTCG